>PVIY010032726.1:0-28733 GCA_004026745.1 Myrmecophaga tridactyla
CAATTTTTGCTCTTTCTTCTTTTTTAATGTTGACATTTAGGGCAATAAATTTCCCTCTCAAAACTAACTTTGCCACATACCATAAGTTATGTGTTGTATTCTCATTTTCATTAATCTCTAGACAGCTACAATTTCTCTAGCAATGTCTTCTTTGACCCACTGGTTGTATAAGAGGGTGTTATTTAATCTCCATATATTTGTGAAAAGTTATCATTGTTTGGTGGTTATTGTTTTCCAGCTTCATTCCATTGTGATCAGAGAAAGCACTTTGAATAATTTCAAGGTTCTTAAATTCATAAAGACTTGTTTCATGCCTCAGCATATGATCTATACTGAAAAACGTTCCATGAGCACTAGAGAAAAATGTATATCCTGTTGTTTTGGGGTGCAATGACTTATAAGTATCTGCTAGGTCTAATTCACTTATCAAATTAATTAAGTTCTCTATTTCCTTGTTGCTCTTCTGTCTTGTTGTTCTATCTATAGATGAGAGTGTATTAAAGTCTCCTACTATTAATGTTGAAACATCTATCACTCCCTTTGGTTTTGCCAATGTTTATCTCATGTACTTTCAAATTCCTTGGTTGGTTTTATAAACATTTCGATTGTTATTTCCTCTTGGTGAATTGTCCCTTTTATTAATATAAAGTGTCCTTCTTTGTCTCTTATGATGTCTTTACATTTAAAGTCTATTTTGTCTGATATTAGTATAGCTACTCTTGCTTTATTTTATTTACAGCTTGCATGGAACATCTTTTTCTATCTTTTCACTTTCAATCTTTTTGTATCTTTGGTTTCTCTTAGACTCATCTTATGAGTCTCTTTTGAGCAGTATATATCTGGATTATATTTCTTAATCCAGGCTACCAATCTGTATCATTTAACTGGTAAATTTAGTCCATTAACATTCAAAGTTATTACTATAGAGGCATTTCCTGCATCCATCACTTATCCTTTGGATTTTATTTGTCAGATCTATATGTTCTTCTCCCTCTTTCTCATTTTATCCTTTAAGTTACCCTTCCTGGTACCCTTCAATTCTATGCCCTCCTCCAGACCTCCCTCTCCTGTTTTTTTTTCCCAGCCAACAGAACTCCCTTTTGTCTCTCTTGTAGGGCCAGTCTCTTGTTGGCAAATTCTGTCAGCATTTGTTTGTCTGTGAAAATTTTAATTTCTCCCTCCGTTTTGAAAGACAATTTGGCTGGGTTCAGAATTCTTGGCTAGAAGTCTTTCTTCTTTCAGGGTCTTAAATATATCATACCACTGCCTTCTCAACTCCATAGTGTCATTGAGTAGTCCAAACTCAGTCTTACGTGGTTTTCTGTGTACATAGTAAATAATTTTTCTCTTACCACTTTCAGGATTTTCTACTTCTCTTCAACATTTGACATACTGATTAGTATGTGTCTTGGAGTATGCCATTTAGATATATTCTATATGTGGTTTGTTGTGCTTCTTTGATTTGCATATTTATATCTTTTATAAGGGTTGGGAAGTTTCCCCCATTATATCCTCTACTAATCTGAGCCCTTTGTTCTTCTCTTTTCCTTCTGTGACACTGATGATTTTTATATTTGTGTGCTTTGTTTTGTCCAACATATATCCCTGAGATCCAATTCAAAATTTTCCATCTTTTTACCATTTGCACTTTGTGTGTTCAAAATCAGTTGTCATGTCCTCTGGTTCACTTATTCTTTCTTTAGCCTCTTGAAATCTGCTGTTGTGTGTCTCTAGTATATTTTTTATTTGGTCTACATCATCTTTAATCTCTGTGATATCTGCTATTTTTCTATTTATTCCTTCAAATTCTTCTTTATTCTCTTTTTTTAATAGTAAAATGATATAGAGAGGTTTATTCAATTCAGTAATTTTTTGGATCTTCACATTGCAAGCTAGACTGATCTAGAGGAAAATGTCTTTACATTGATAGCAAAATATCTTCTAGCCACTAACTTACCTGCAATCACTTGCTAGGAAAAAATTCTGTAGCCACATAAGTCATGCAGGCACTTTAAAATAGTAAGTATATTAATCTTTTTTCAAACTGAGCAAAACAATGCAACTTTTATTTTTTCTTATATTTCAAAACTACTATTGTTTCTCATTTTCTACCTTTTCCCTTGGAGTAAACTAAGAATTCATTTAAAAGAATTTTAAAGTCAGAATTATAACAAGAGACTCAAAGTTTTTCTTCAAAATAAAAGGAATAGATAAGTAAATGGGCATTTAGATGTCAATATTTAAACAGGCCGCCAATACAGCTTTAAGATAATTTCATTTTAACAGTGTTCAAATAGAAAAGAGCTTCCTAAGAGGCACTCATTTTAACAAATTATAGCTTAAATTATTATTGTATCAATTATACCCAGCAGACAGAGTTAATTTTTTTTTCTTTTATGACCCCTTGAGTACAGTGGCTTATAAATGTCATATAATGGACTAGTAACATCCTCCATATTGATCAATCATGTTTATTTAAATTTTTCTTAACATTAGATACTTTTTGTTGGGTATAAAAATCTTAGTAAACAACCATTTCATTTGTTTTCCTATCCTAGTCACATATGCCATTATAATAGATGATACAGATTTCAGTTGTAATTTATAAAATATGCAAGGTCTGCTGCAGTCCAAAGAACAAGAGAAAATGTGCACCCACAAATAAACTATCAAGGTAAATGCAAATACAGTAAAATACAGTGTGATTCCAATTTTCATTTATATAATCTCAGACAAGTTTAAATAACTTTATAAATACCTTATGCAAAAAAGCAATTTTTAACCCTATCAAAACTATTTGAAATATTTAAATGCAGAGATCTTAAATTTTCTTCAATCAGGGCAGAAATCTTCCCAAAAATTATGATCACAGGTGCAAATAGAATGAATAGAATGTTTAAGTTTAGGACAACCAAACAAAGTCCCATGTAACTTTTTTTTTTATTTGTATGCTGTATGGCAGGGTCACATTTCATTCTTCTTCCATGTGAGTATCCCATTATTGCAGCACAATTTGTTGAATTTTTGTTTGTTTTTTTCTTTTGTTTGCTTGTTTCTTTGTTTTTGGGAAGTGCATGGGCTGGGAATTGCCCATGTAACTTTTTAAAATATGATTTGCTCAAATATACTGTAAATAGAATTGGTGATAACATAGGAAACAAAAATAAGCTTGCAAGTGAAATTTCTAGAAGCTCATGAGAACACTACCATTCCATACTGCAGATGCAAAAGGAAAAACAGTTATAATGGGGTTAAGAGTACTCTGATAATTTTCGTTCATTTGGTCGTGCAAGGTGTTTGACTATTTTCACTTCCCATATCACAAAGTTATCCACAGGAGGGGCTGGTGGATCTTGTCCATTATGAGGACTCATAAGCTTTCCAAGTAGGTTGGATCCTCTTATATTAGGAGGTCTCAGTAAGAACAAGATCACTGCAATAACCATCCAGGCCATCAAGATTGTAGTAATACTGATGCCATTATCACCAGAAGATCCTGGTAATTCCTGAAGGCATTCTGTGTCTGTATGATAGGACTGGGACTGCTTCAAAAGATTGATCAGCTTTCTCATCGCATGTTCATGAGAGCAAATGCATTCACAGGGATAAAATCCACCTTCTGCCATGAATACTGAGCTTGATTTAACTTGACTGTTTAAATCTGCCCAGACAACAACTGTTTGGAGGCTGAAGACTGGGGCCAAGACTCAGCAGAAAAACAGCTTGGCGCCTCCGAAACACTGCAGTCATTTTGGATGCCACTGCTGCTGCTACTTCTCCATGTCGCCACTGACTTCCTCCCCCTCCTCTGTTTTGGTTCCACTGACCACGTCACTCTTAGCCATGAGATCCGGATCTGCCCACTCCCATGGGCAGCAGTACAACCTTGTTATGTTCTTCTAGTGTCTTCTTGATCTCCTTTATATCATTAGTCAAACAACTGATTTTATTTAGTAGACATATGAATATCTTTGATTAGTTTTTCCAACATCTCTGTCTCCTCCAGTGATTTAATTTGATCATTAGGTTGGGCCCTCCCTGTTTGAATCCTCATATGGTTAGTGATCTTCTGTTGTCTTCAGAGCATGTAAATATCTTTGCAGGGTTATTTAAGAAGTTGATTTCTTTCAGTAGTCTAAAGCTTTGTATTTGCAGGATGGGTGTAGAGTAGGATGTGGGGCATGGGGCTACAATAGTGTGGTGATGGGTTGCAGTGCAGGTATAGGCATGGGTTGGGGATGCTGTGCTGATGCCTGTGAGCATGGGGTGTGGGGTGTGGGTTGTGGAAGTGTGATGTGAGGACCATGGGGGTGAGGTGCAGCTTGGGCAGGCCTTGGAGTCCAGAAGCATGGTTCTGCGTGGTGAATACATAGATAGGGCATGGTGGGAGGTGGATAGGGGGAGAGTGCAGATGCATGGGGGCTGGTGCACAGGCAGGATGCGTGTGGATATGTGGCATGTAGGGGCAGTGGGTATCAGGGTATGAGATACAGGGCACAAGGAAGACAGGGAGCAGGTGCATCCTTGCACAAGGGGAGGGGTCCAAGGTGTCACAATGCGGATGAATGCATATGGAGGGGTGGGGTGCCCATCACAGGGGTTGCAGTTTGAAATTGCTGGAATACAACATACCAGAAATGAAACAGCTTTTAAAAAGGGGAATTTATTAAGTTGCAAGTTTACAGTTCTAAGGCCATGCAAATATCCAAATTAAAGCAAGGCCATAGAAATGTCCAGTATAAGGCATCTAGGGAAAGATACTGTACCAATTTGAAAGGATTCATGTACCCTAGAAAAGCCATGTTTTAATCCTAATCAGTCTTGTGGGAGTAACAGTTTCTTCTAATCCCTATTCAGCACTATATGTTGGAAACCTAATTAGGTTATCTCGAAGGAGATGTGACTCAATCAATTGTGGGCATTAAACTTGATTAGATGGAGATGTGTCCCCACCCATTCCACGTGGGTCTTGATTAGTTACTGGAATCTTATAAAAGAGGAGACATTTTGGAGAGAGTTCCCTTTTTGAGAATGAGTAGAGAGCCGCAGAACTACGATAGAAGGATGAGAGAACCACAGAGTCCACCAGCCAATGACATTTGGAGATAAAGAAGGAAATACCTTCTGGGTAGCTTCATGAAGCAAGAGGCCTGGAGAGAAAGCTCGCAGATGTCACCAGGTTTGCCATGTGCCCTTCCAGCTGAGACAGAAACGCTGAACATCATCAGCCTTCTTGAACCAAGGTGTCTTTCACTGGATGCCTTAGATTGGACATTTCTATAGACGTGTTTTAATTTGGACAATTAAAACAACAACATGACATGACTTTTCTGGGGTTGTGGTAGTTAGGTTCAGGTGTCAACTTGGCTGGGTGAAGGTGCCTGGTTATATTGCTGTGGACATGAACCAATGGCATGTGAACCTCGTCTGTTGCTGATTACATCTGCAGTCGGCTAGGAGGCATGCCTGCTGCAATGAATGATGTTTGATTTAATTGGCTGGTGCTTAAATGAGAAAGCTCAATGTAGCACAGCCAAAGTAGTTCAGCATACCTCATCTCAACACTTGCAGCTCAGCCCAGGCCTTTGGAGATGCAGAAAGGAATCACCCTGGGGGAAGTTGTTGGAACCCAGAGGCCTGGAGAGAAGGCCAGCAGAGATCATCCTGTGCCTTCCCATGTAAGAAAGAACCTCAGTTGAAAGTTAGCTGCTTTTCCTCTGAAGAACTATACATTAACTAAATAATCCCCTTTTATTGAAAGCTATCTGTCTCTGGTGTGTTGCATAACAGCAGCTAGCAAACTAGAACAGGGGCACATCACAGATTCAAGACAGTACATGAGATATTGGTAAGGGGAGGGTGTTCTGGGGTAGGCGGGGCCCTGGCACTGGTGTATAGGTGTGTGTGGGTGGGACAGTGGTGACCACATGAGCAATGCAGGGGCAATGTAGGGGCTGTGTGGCACATATGCACACTTAAGTACCTGCCAGGTGTGGGAACAGGGCGCTTGTGCCAGGGGTATACACATGCACAGGGCGGGGGTGCAGAGGGTGAGAGGTTGGTGTACAGATACATGGGTGTCCGTCAGGCAGGATATGACTATGCATGCACATGGGTTTGGGGAGCGGGGCCCTGGTGTGCAAGTACGCAGAACTCAGGGTTGGGTTTGTGCCTGTGTGCGCTGGGGGTGGGTGGGGCCGGGATCTGCAGGTGAGCTCTTGGCCAAATATGGGAGGCAGGGCATGGGTGTACACATACATGGGGCCAGGGGGCTGGGACGCATGGGTCGAAGGGGCGGGGCATGGATGCAAGGGTGCCAGGGTGGGCAGGATGTGGGTGTGCACGTGGCCTCTCCCTCTAAGCCAACTCCTCAGGTGAACTTACTGACCTCCCCCACTACAAGGATCATGACTCCCAAAGCTGTAAATCTCCATGGTAACATGGGTCCCGCCTCCCAGGGATGAACTGGGACCCAGCATGATAAGAATGAGAACGCTTTCTTGAATAAAAGGGGGAAGAGAGAAATGAGACAGTGCCTGAGAGATTTCAAACAGAGTTGGGATCTTATTCTGGAGGTTATACTTACGCATTATATAGATATCCCATTTTATTTTATGGTGTATTGGAGTGTGTTCTAGTTTGTTAGCTGCCATAATGCAATATACCAGAAACAGAGTGGCTTCTAAAAAGGGGAATTTAATAAATTGCTAGTTTATAGTTCTAAGGTTGTGAAAATATCCCAACTAAAGCCAAGGCTATAGAAATGTCCAATCTAAGCATCCAGGGAAAGATACCTTGGTTCAAGAAGGTTGATGATGTTCAGAGTTTCTCTCTCAAATGTAAAGGCACACGGTAAACATGGCAGTGTCTGCTAGCTTTCTCTCCAGGCTTCTTGTTTCATGAAATTCCCCATGCAGGCATTTTCCTCCTTCGTCTCCAGAGGTCTTGGGCTGCATAGGCTCTGTCTCTCAGAATCCAAATCCTTTTCCAAATTACTTCCTCTTTAAAGGATTCCAATAAAGTAATCAAGACCTGAATGGGTGGAGTCACATCTCTCTCCCTCTATTCAAAATTTCATACCCACAATTGGGTGAGTCACATCTCTGCAGAGATAACCTAATAAATTTCCAACCTACATTATTGAATTGGGATTAAGAGAAATGTTTGCTCCCACAAGATTGGACTAGGATTAAAGTGTGGCTTTTCTGAGGTACATAAATCCTTTCAAACCAGCACAGAATGTATAGAGGGAAGTACCTGAAACTGTTGAACTATGTTCCAGTAGCTTTGATTCTTGAAGAAGACTGTATTACTATATAGCTTTTACAATGTGACACTGATTGTGAAAACTTTGTGTCTGATGCTCCTTTTATCCAGGGAGTGTACATATGAGCAAAAAAAAAAAAAGAAAAAAACAGACAAAAAACCAAATAAATAATAGGGGAAGATAAAAGTAAAGTTTGGTAGATTGAAATACTGTGGATCAATGAGAGGGAGGGGTAAAGGATATGGGATGTATGAGTCCTTTTTATTTCTTTTTCTGGAGTGATGCAAATGTTCTAAAATGATCATGGTGAAGAATACACAACTATGTGATGATATTGTGAGCTATTGGTTGCATAATATGGTTGAGCTACATGTGTGTGGATATTTCTCAATAAAAATTTTTTAAAAAAGCAAAAAAAAAATGGGTAGGAAAAAAAAAAAGAACCACTGCTGGTACCAAGGTCAAAATTAATCAAGGTTCCCCAGGGAAATAGAACTTAAAGGATATATATATATAATTAAATATTGTGAGATTTATTATAGGACTTGGCTCACACAACTGTGAGGATTGGCAAGTCTAAATTCTATAGGGCGAGTTACAGGTTTGGAATTCTGATGGTTTCAATGCATTTTTCCAGAAGAAGCCTGCTAGCTGAAGAAGAGTTAGAAATTCCTCTTTCTTATTGTTGAAATAATGAGTTCTGCCTTTAAGGCCTTCAACTGATTGGATAAGACTTCTCTCATGGCTGAATGTAATCTCCTTTGTTGATTTCACATGCAATCAGCCATAGATGCAATCAACTGACTAATGATTTAAATCCATGAAATATCCTCCCAATAACGATCAGGTCAGTGTTTGCTGGATGAAACTACTGGACACCATAACCTAGCCAAGTTGACATGTAAAGTTAACCATCATACAATCCACACATCCAAGATATAATGATAGACAGGGACAAAATAGCCATAATAAACCCTCTCATTCAGAAAGAGGAAGAATGGAAGCACGAAACAGTCATTGGTCCATTAAAATTTGGAAATCTCTTCAAGCATATACTATAAGGGTCCCCTACTCTAGAGGTAGGAAATATTCCTTGATTAGATCAATGCTTCTTTCTGGAATTGGCCTCCTGGACCACTGTTCTTTGTGGCTCTCATTCTTCCTTTTTCATTATTCTTCTTTATCTCATGTAAACTAGAAACTGAAGAATATGATTTTATTGGGGTTTGTGGAATGATTTGCTACATGGTATGATATGCAAACACAGGCTCAGGTACAGTAGAGACTTTCAGTAAATAACTGATTTATTACTTATGTAGCAGAAAGTGTCCAAAGAGCAGGTGAAGAGATCCCATCACGGCCAGTACTCTGGTAATTCATGTCAGAGACGAGAGACACTTATGCTACCTGAGTTTGGGTTTTTATATACCCCAGAATGAGTTGGCCCTGTCAATGAGCAAAAAGCATTCATCAAGCAATCCCTATGCCCCAGATTATAGCTGGGCTGGTGGAGATCAAATGTATCCTCAGGCTGGTTGCAGTCTCTTGTGAAATGGAAACATACCCAATACCTGCACACAAACAAGCAAAATGGAAACATATTGAACAATTGCATGTGATCAAGCAAATGGGAAAAAATTGGAGAGCAACAGTTATTCTAAGTCTCAGACAGTCAAAAACATTTTTAGCATAGGCTAATGTTTTTTTTTGAGAGTAAAATGCTCTTGTAAATTTAACAGGCTTTTAGTCTGATTCCAGCTATTTCTGTGCCAATGACACACCCACAGTTCTTTCCTAGAAATACTGGGATTTGCAATATTATATCTTTTCTTTCTCATCTGCTTCTGCTTTCTCTCCATCTCTCTATTACTTTCATTCTCATCTCTCTCTCAGTATTTCAAGTTATTTGGGGTACCTTGGATCTTCCAGATTTTAGTGGCAGAAGCACCCTTTTAGTTTCTTTTTGCAAATAGGTTTTGTTCAACTGAAAGCATTTTACTGGGTGCCACTTTAATTTATTACAAACCTCATGTTTCATCTCTGTCAGAAGGCTGAATTTTAATCAGTCTTTGTTTTTCAATGATACTGTTTTGTCTTGTATTTTATCTTGTACAATTTAAGCTTGATGAAAGTTACCTCAGTCCTACAAATCCCTGAATTTTTATATGCTCACTAAATTCGATATTCCAGCCAATTGTTCTCATGAGCTTCTCATTTTCTTGTAATACCTTATTATGTAGGCAACATCAATGAAAACATGCCATTAAATTTATTTTTCCAGGGTTTTTTAACTTTCAACTGCAAGTTCATTAGGTATATACTTTCCCATCCCAGTTATTCTAGGTAGCAGGTCTATCAAATATTTTACCATGGCATGGTATTGGAAAACCTTATTTCCAGCCTTTTGTAACATTTTCTCACTTACCTGTTGCCTGGTCTCAATGCCACATTTGTTAGATTTTCTTGTTATGACACCACCTAACTTGTAAGTACCCATTTTTATATTTGTCAGTACAGGACAGATTGTGATGCAGAATCAACCCCCATTTCTCAGTGGCTTAATAAAATGTATTTTTGTTTTAGGCTACCTGCTTAGCATGGGTTGGGTGGGAAGTTATTCATTGTAGTCATTCTGGGATCAAGGCTAGTGGAGTTTGTGTCTCAACACTTTCTCTCAAAATCATAGGGTGGAAACTCATTCCAGTTTGTCTGAGTCTTTTCTAGGTTTAGTACTGAAAGTTTCACATACCAGTACTTCATAAAATTTGTTCAGTTAAACCAATACCAAGTATCACCCCAATTTTTATACTAGAAGTCTTGTGTCCTGGGAGCCCCTCTCAGTACTGGGAAAATTGGAATGGTTGGTCACTGTGTTAGTCAACGTTCCCTAGAGAAACAGAACCAACAGGAGAGATCTATAAATATGAGATTTATAAAGTTCTCATGTAACTGTGGGAATGGAAGAGTCCAAAATCCATAGGGCAGGCTGTGAAGCTGGTGGCTCCAATGAAGGTTGTGGATGTACTCCACAGGAGAGACTCACTGGCTGAAGAAACAGTGAAAGATTCTCTCTTCTCCCTTAAAAGCCATCAGCTGATTGGATTATCTCATTTTGGGGGACATGCTTAGTTGATTACAGACATAATCAGCCACAGATGCAATCAACTGATTTGCTGACTTAATACACCAGACTTCTGGTTTATCAACCAGCCACCAAAACATCCTTGCAGCAATGGACAGGCTAGTGCTTGCCTGACCAGACAACTGGGCATAATCACTTGGCCAAGTTAGCACCAGAACCTAACCATCACAGTTCAATCCTTGCCAGTTTGGCAACTATACATATCACCTTGAAACATGCTTAATTTCCAAACAGAATACAATCACAGACATATGTTCCACTCAACAATACTCAACTGTCCTGTGTACAACTGGAAACACACATCTCTCCAGAATACGGTGGATGTCCTTAGGTAACATTCACTCTTAAACTTCATTTCATATGGCTTAAATACTATAACATGAACAATACAATTTATGTCATATGATAAGAGGAAAACAAGATACTTGCTTATGTACAAATGCAAACATACTCATAACAAAACAGGGAGGAAACGTTCATACAATCAGTCCTCGTTTCTGTAACTGGTCATGTGGCCATAGTTCATATTTATCACTACCTTCTTCTACTACTCATTCCATGTTCCATTTGCCCTTGGCAAGGACTTCAGCTGGCCCTGATTCTTTGCCAGGTGGGGCGACCCACACTTTCATTCTTGAAGTTTCTGGGCCATTGGTAGTCCTGCCTGGACAGTGTCCCACTGACTTTAATCACAGGGCATGGTAGTACTAAGAGACGCCCTAGAGGATCTCCTATATTCCAGGAAAACTCTTCGTCACCTCATTGTGGAGTTGCAGTCCTATTTCCCCTTGATAGTCAGGATCAATCACCCCAGATAGAACTGTAATTCCTTTTCATGCCTGCTGATTCACTGGCATGGGAAGCCCAAAGTGACCAGGTGGCAGTCTTAACTTCCAGTTCAATGGTATCATTGTTGTGTCTTTTGGTAGGAGCACTCCTCCTTTTGGAACTAAGACTTGTAGACCAGCAGAGCTTAAGGTTTCAGGCATAAAAAGCAAAACTTTTCTTAGTGGATCATTTCTACCTCTTAATTCTTGGACCCATGAATCCTGGCTATGGGAGAAACTGCACCAAAGATTGGATGCTGATTCAGAAAATACACAGCCTCCTGGATAACATTGCTCCAGCCCTGCAAGGTATTGCCAAATAGTTGGCACTGTAATTTGGTCTTCAAAAAGCCATTCCACCATTCTATTAGCCCAGCTGCATCTGGATGATAGGGAGCATGGTAAGACCAGAGAATTCCATGATCATGTGCCCATTCCCACACTTCATTTGCTGTGAAGTGGGTTCCTTGATCAGAAGCAATGCTGCATGGAATACCATCATGGAGGATAAGATATTTCATAAGCCCATGGGTGGTAGTTTTTCCAGAAGCATTGTTTGCAAAGAATGCAAACCCATATCTGGAGTGTGTGTCTATTCCAGTTAGAAAAAATCACTGCCCCTTCCATGATAGAAGCTGTCCAAAGCAATCAAGCTGCCACCAGGTAACTGGCTGATCACTTTGGGTGAATGGAGCCATATTGGGGGCTGAGTGTGGGTCTCTACTATTGGCAGATTGGGCATTCAGCAGTGGCTGTAGCCAGGTCAGCCTTAGTGAGTGGAAGTCCAAGTTGCTGAGCCCATGCATAGCCTCCATCCCTAACACCATGCCCACTTTATTCACGAGCCTTTTGGGCAATGGGAGGAGTGGCTGAGGAAAGGGGATGACTTTTATCCACAGGATGGCTCCTCTTATCCACTTGATTATTAAAACCTTCCTCTACTGAAGTCACCCTCTGGTGAGCATTCACAGGGGACACAAATAGTTTCAAGTTCTTTGCTCAGTCAGAAAGGTCTATCCACATACCTCTTCCTTAGATCTCTTTGCAAACAATTTTCTATTCATTCTTCTTTCAAGTCCCTGACCATTAGCAACCATTAGCCAAACCATTGGCAACAGTCCATGAGTCAGTATACAAATGCATCTCTGGCCTGTTCTCCTTCCAATAAAAATTAACAACCAGGTGCACTGCTCAAAGTTCTGCCCACTGGGAGGATTTCTCCTCACCACTGTCCTTTAAGGACATTCCAGAATGGGGTTGTAGTGCTGCAGCTGTCCACTTCTTGTTGGTTCCTGGATATCCTGCAGAACCATCTGTAAACCAGGACTGAGTTTTCTCTTCCTCAGTTAACTATATGTATAATGAATGGTGGTGGGTTCTGTAACTGACTGCAGGTTTTCAGGGTATACAGACAGTAGAACACACCCTTCTCTCCATTCATCACTGTATGACAGAACAGGAGGCGTCAAAGCTTACTTATAAATTCTTGTGGATGTCACTTGGCCTTACCTCTGAGAAACCCCAAGAGGAGACTTTTTCCTGCCCGAGGTAACCAGGATGACAATTTGGTAGATCCAGGCCCACTGTGTCTCCAATATTTAGGGACTTCTGTTTGGGTTTTATAAGGAGGGAAGTAAAATCAGAAGAAAGACAATGGTTTCGAAGAATATTCCAGCCAGGGACCATGAGAAAAATGAGAAGGTGTTACTTTTATGAGGTGAAATCAGGGCCAATTCAAAAATCATTTCTTGTCCATGTAAGGGGTCTTCACAATTCAGCACCACAGGATTTTGAAATTGCTGTGGCCCAATGTCATCTTCTACAGTGTATTCCCCATTCTTCCATTTTCTGAATGAAAGTGTTTATTTTGGTAATTGCCTATTGGGTTTGTGGGATGGAAAACTTGCCTTTTTAGTTCTTATGTCTCTGGATCAAAAGGATCCACATCAGGGCTTTATATCACCCCCAATGCAGAGACTAAAATGGCTTATTACCCAGAGATCCTGAACTCTGAGCTTGAAGATTGACTTTTGAATTGTCTCCCTTGGGAAGGCTGTGAGTTTATTTTACCTGTGGAATGACAGTGAACAGGATATTTGGTGAGATGTGGGAAAGACTTTGGTAGTCATTTGTTTTAGTTTGCTAGCTGCTGGAATGCAACACACCAGAGACAGATTGGCTCTTAATAAAAGGGGATTTATTTTGGTAGTTCTTCAGAGGGAAGGCAGCTTACTTTCAACTGAGGTTCTTTCTTACGTGGGAAGGCACAGGGTGATCTCTGCTGGCCTTCTCTCCAGGCCTCTGGGTTCCAACAACTTTCCCTGGGGTGATTCCTTTCTGCATCTCCAAAGGCCTGGGCTGAGCTGTGAATGCTGAGATGAGGTATGCCGAGCTGCTTGGGCTGTGCTACTTTGCTCTCTCTCACTTAAGCACCAGCCAATTCAGTCAAACGTCATTCGTTACAGCAGGCCTGCCTCCTACCCGACTGCAGATGTAATTAGCAACAGATGAGGTTCATGTACCATTGACTCATGTCCGCAGCAACAAAACTAGGTGCCTTCACCTGGCCAAGTTGACAACTGACTCTAACTACCACCTGTCCACCCCTTGTCAACTTGGCAACTACACACATCACCTTAAAGAGGTGCAAAAAAGTCTCTCCTGGCTGTGGACCTGTGAATCTCAAAACAAGTTGTCTGGTGCCAATATGCAAAGGAGGGGCAGTCACAAGATCCATAGGGAGAAATTGGAAGGAAAACCTGCAGGGCAAACACCATTGGATTTCAAAGTCTGAAAGTCATTTATCCTTCGGCTTTAGAAAGTGGCAGTCTCACCCTTTCCAAGGGCCTATGCAGTAGCCCGCCTCTTTCCAAATCAACCTTGGGGAACATTGAGGAGACCACCTTTTTCTTGGCTCCTCTGTCTCCAGGCATCAGGGCCACCTCTAGGCTCTCTGCCATTTCTGGGGCACATGCTCAACCCCTCCATGTGGTGGCAGCTAGGCTCTTCCCAGATCCCCAAGGAGTGTGCTGTACCTTCTCCAAGGCCAGAGGCTGCACGACTCTTCCACTGCAATGAGGTGGGAAACTCATCCTCGCCCTTAAGGGTAAACTCACCCTCTCCATGTATATGGATGGGTCCACTCTCCTGGCTGAGGTTTCTTGGCTTCAGACCCAAGCTTCCATGGTTTTCACTCTGCAAACTCCAATTTGTTCCTTTGTGTCTCCCTTTGCCCAGATTGGCAGTAGTTCTATTTACACCAACAGTCACTTCAAGCACTCCAGGACTTCTTCATCATTCTCTTCACAGTTCCTCCAAAATCTTCCCCTTAGCCATCCAAAAAACTGCTCCAACATATCTGGTATTTGCAAACTGCAGCAGCACCCCACTCTTGGTACCAAAATCTGTTCTAGTTTGCTAGCTGCTGGAATGCAATGTACCAGAAACAGAATGGCTTTTAAAAAGGGGAATTTAATAAGTTGCTAGTTTATAGTTCTAAGGCTGAGAAAATGCCCCAATTAAAGCAAGTCTATAGAAATGTCCAATCTAAGATATCCAGGGAAAGATATCTTGGTTCAAGAAGGCCAATGAAGTTCAGGATTTCTCTCTCAAGTGTCATCTGCTAGCTTTTTCTCTTGGCTTCTTGTTTCATGAAGCTCCCTGGGAGGCCTTCTCCTTCTTCATCTCCAAAGGTCGCTGGCTCATGGACTCTGCTTTGTGGTGCTGCAGCATTCTCTGCTCTCTCTGTATGTCCCTCTCCAAAATGTTTCCTCTTTTATAGGACTCCAATAAACCAATCAAAACCCACCCAAATGGGTGGAGACATGTCATCATCTAATCCAGTTTAACAACTACTCTTGGCTAAATCACATCATCCAAGGAGAAGATCTGATTACAGTTTCAAACATACAGTATTGAATAGGGATTATTCTACCTTTACAAAATGTAAAGGCTTTTCTAGGGGGCATACTTCCTTTCAAACCAGCACATCATTATTGCTGTTCACCAAACTTTTCCCACTTTCCTCCTCCTTTGGATATAAGGTAGAAGTGCATTTTTCTATATCTTTGAAGTTAAGATGGTACTATGTGTCTTGTTTTGGCCATGGAAGGTGAGCAGTAATGTGTCATTTTTTCGTAAAAAGGTTTAAGAGCCAGCATGTGATTTGCCACTTTCCTTTCTTCTTTGCTTGGAACATAGAGAGATGGAGCCCTTTTCTGCTTGAGTTCTTGTGTGACAACATTCCAAGCTGATCCCCACAGTTGACCTGTGATGGACTATAGTCAAACTTCTATTGCTGTTGCTGGACACCCTATCTTGACCAATATAATAGTCTTTGGCTTGGCAGCTCATGGAAACTTTTTTTGAAAATCTGAATATATTAGGTAAGTTGATTTAATCTTTGCTGTAAGCCTAATTGCCCTTCTAAATAAGTTGAGACTCTAATAGATGATTAAAGCATAGTTTCTCCCTGGTGAAATAACATTACATTAAACCTGTAGGTTGTAGCTACTGAGGTATTCACTGACTGCCCTTATATCATCTCACTATAGGCTTTCCTGCCATTAGCTGTGTTTGGCATAAGTTAGGAGACCTGAAATTCAAAAGTAGGTCTTAGAATTAGAAATATTCACCACCTAAGTTTAGATGTAAGTTAATTAGAAGCCACTGGATCTAGCTTTACAAAATCAGATTTGGTATGAGACTTGGGATAAGTTATCACCATATTAACTCTAAAAGAGCAGCCATGAAACAATTGCTTTTTTTTCTCTTATTTTAACATTTCATGGAAATTAAATACATCCTTTACAGATTATATAAGTAATTTATGTTATTAATTTTATTGAGTGAATGTTTATATCTGATAATTTATTTAGAATAAATTCCCTCCACTATACTTAATATGAAAAATTTTATATCCCTTTCTAGCTCAGTGAGCTAGTTAGGGACTGGATCCCATAGTGGTCTGCTGCAAAAGTGGGGTTTGGGCCCTGTTAGCCACCATACAGAGAGAGCAATTTAACTATTTCTCATGATTTATCACCCATTCCTCCTGCTCTCTTTTTTCCTGGATACTGCGCAGTGTTCTTATGACCTCCAGAATTTCAAAATAATTGTTTCAGACAATTCCTGCTCATTTAATCATTGTACTGGTAGAAGGACTAAGTCCTGGAGCTCCCTACTCCACCATCTTTTGGTTTTAGTTTGCTGAGGCTACTAGAATGCAACACACCAGAGATGGATTGGCTTTTCTTTTCTTTTTTAACTGCATATATTATTGAGATATATCCATATACATATAATCAATCCAAAGAATACAATCTGTGTCTCACACTGTTATCACCTAGATGTGCAATCATCATCACATACAATTTTAGACCATTTTCACTGCTCCATAAAGAAAAGTAACAGATAGACATAGGAAAAGAAAACCCAAAACACCCTATTAACCTGTAGTATTGGTGTGTACACTTGTTACTGTTGATGAAAGACTATTAAGATATTACTGTTAACTATAGGCTATAGCTTTTAATAGCACTTTTTCCCTATATACCAATCTATTGTTAACTCTTTATACAACTATTGTATATTTGTATTAGTTCATGAAAGAATTTATTTATATTTGTAGTGTTATTCTTTTTAAAAAAAATTTTATTAATAAAATGAATCAACATACAACACGATCATTCTTAACATATGAACATTCCATACTTAGTGTAAAATCAATGGCTCACAATATCATCACATAGTTGTATATTCATCACCATGATCATTTCTCAGAATTTACATCACTCCAGAAAAAGAAATGAAAAGAAAAAAGAACAAACTCACACATACCAACCTCTTACCCTTCACTCTCATTGACCACTAGTATTTCCCTCTAGCCAATTTATTTCAACATTTGTTCCCCCATTATTTATTTATTTTTAATCCATATTTTTTACTTATCTGTCCATACCATAGATAAAAGGAGCATCAAAACAAGGTTTTCACAATCACATAGTCACTTGTGAAAGCTATATCATTATACAATAATCTTAAAGAAACATGGCTACTGGAACACAGCTCTACAGTTTCAGGAACTTTTCTCTAGCCTCTCTAATACACCTTAAACTAAAAGGGGTTATCTATATATTGCATAAGAATAACCTCCAGAATAACCTCTCAACTCTATTTGAAATCTCTCAGCCAATGACTATTTGTCTCATTTCTCTCTCCCCCCTTTCAGTCAAGAAGGTTTTCTCAATCCCTTGATGCTGAGTCCCAGCTCATTCAAGGATTTCTGTCCCATTTTGCCAGGGAGGTTTATTCCCCTGGGAGTCATGTCACATGCAGAGAAGGGGAAGGCAGTGAGTTTGCTTGGCATGTTGGCTGAGAGATAGGCCTCATCTGAGCAGCAAAAGAGGTTCTCTTGGGGTGACTCTTAGGCATAATTTTAAGTAGGCATAGCCTATCCTTTGCAGGGATATGTTTCATATGAAAAAACCCCAAGATTGAGGGTTCGGCCTATTGATTTTGTTGTCCTCACTGCCTGCGAGAATATCAGGCCATCTGATGGATTGGCTTTTAATAAGGGGATTTATTTAGTTAAACATTTATAATTCTTCAGAAAAAAGATATCTAGCTTTCATCTAACATTCTCTGTTTCATGGGAAGACACACGAAAATGTCTGCTGACCTTCTCTCCTGGCTTCTGGGTTCCAACATCCTTCCCCAGGGCGATTCCTTTCTGCATCTCCAAACGTCTGGACTGAGCTTGAGTGCTGAGATGAAGTATGCTGAGCTCCTTGGGCTGTGCTGTGTTGAGCTCCCTTCTGACCTCTCTCTTTTAGGCTCTAGCTAATTAAGTTAAACCTCACTCATCATAGAAGTCACTCCCCTTAGCCGACTGCAAATGTAATCAGCCATAGATGAATTTTACATACTGATGATTTAAGTCCACAGAAATGAACAAGAGGGCATCATTGCTTGGCCAAGTTGACAACTGAACCTAACTACCACAGTCCCCTAGACATTTTCCCTGATGGCCTTTAGTTCATTCTCTGTAATTTCCTTCATCTCCTTGAGCATACTGAAGATTATATTTAAAAATTCTTTGGTATGTCCAGTCTGGTCTTCTTCATGATGTTTTCTGAATTTTTATCCTCTTCCTTTGGATAGGCATCATTTCCTGTTACTTTGTTTGTCTTGTAATCATTATTGCACACTGTACATTTTAATATTTTAAAAATGTTAACTTTTGGATTTATTCCTCAAGATGTCTATCTCTTGAGTTTGTATGCAGCTAGTGATGTGAGAGAGAGAGATTCTTGAGTGCCAGGAGATAACAAAAAATAACAAAACCAAACAAGCCAATGAAAAAACTACCTTTTATATTCTTTGCAAACTGGTTTTGCATTGGCTGGTGCTCTCCTGCAGAGCACCCTTCTATCAAGAAGGTCAGCTTAAGTTTAATAGCTTGAGGAAGGGTACTGTCTTTAAGACTCCTCTGTCGGTTTTGTCCAAGGTGGGTTGGAACAATGTCTACCCTCAGAGCTGCAACTCCTATGATCTACAGTAGCTCATCAAAAGCAGTGATCAGTGATCAGAATGCACACCTTCAGATCTTGGGGAGGTAAGTCTTTATATCCCAATGTGGCACCAGCAAGATGCACCAGGATTTCACTGCTGACTGCTGCTAGGCTAGGGGATGGGTGACAGTAGCCAGCTGAATAGAAAGTGAAATTTACTGGCTTTTATAGTAATTTACCAGTCTCTTCCTCTTCCCTGGATGCTGCACAGTGTTCTACTTGACTCCAGAGTTTCAAAATAGTTGATTCAGATACTTCTTGCCTGTTTAATAGCTGTTTTGGTAGAGGGACTGATTCCTGCAGATTCTTAACTCTGCCATCTTCCCGCAATCCTCCATTTTCTTTTTATCATCACGATTAGTATATAATGCAGGCACTATGATTATTATACCAGTTTTGTAATAAACAGACTTAAGAAGGTTAAATAGCTTGCTCAAGGGTATACTGCTAATAATTAGTGAAGCTGGGATGAATCCCTAACTTTCTGAGTATAGATCTGATCTCATGCTGGATATTCCTACTGTCTCCCATAATATTCTCATATTTATTTAACTATATTGTGGAGAACTGTATGACTCTAATAAAGAAAAGACAAAAAAAAATAACTTACTGCAGATTAATTCTGCCCTTTCAAATGGAAGTTTGTTTTTATATATTTTTTAACCCCTGAGAATATTTTGAAATCTCTGTAGCTGATATAATAGGATGTCTCCACTGAAATTTAGCCTAAGAACTTTGAACACTTTGATGAGATTTGGTGGAAGATAGAAAATTGTTCATTCAAACCTGGAAGTCTTCTTTGTTTTTTAAATTTCATTTTTATTTTTTCCTGGCTTGAAAAAATAAATAACTTGATTCCATTTAGAAGCAGACTGTTTAACCATTTGTTTTATTTTTAAAACCTACTGTGGGCCATTTTTCTATGCAAAACTACAACAAAATTGGAGGAGTTTGGGAATCCATTATTCTAAAGGACTAAACTGTCCTTTTTGGTGAATCATTATTTGGGAGTAGGCAGATTTGCATTTCTGCAGAAAGCATTTCCTTTGGAGATGAGGCTCTTCTCCATACATGTCTTTAAATGGGGATTGTGCCAGCTAACTGATTTGATGTTTTTGTGTACCTGTTTTAGCAGCAGCTCATAGGCAATCAACTCCCAAGGACAGGAAGAATTAATTCATTGGAGAAATATTTATTGAGCATCGTTTATGGACCAGACATTGTTTGAGGTGCTAGAATATAGTAGCAGTAGAATTAACACATAAATCCATTTAGTTTATATCTTAGTAGGAAGAGGCAGACAACAATAAGCAAAGTATAGTACGTATCAGATGTTGATTAGTGTGCTGGAGAAAAATAAAACAGACAAGGGGCTACAGACTGCTGGCATGGGGTCTCAATTTTATTTATCATTTAGAAATAACTTCAAACATACAGAATAATTGCAACAATAGTTCAAGAAACTTGTTTTCATAAGCCATTTGAAAGTAAGTTGCTATCACTCCTAAATACTTCAAAAAATGTCCTATAAGTAAGGACTTTCCCCTATAAACCTTATGTCCTACATAACCATAATACAACTATCAAATTCAGGAAATTAACACTGATACAGAGTTTCATCAGTTATCCTCAAGGTATCCTTTATATCCTTTATAAGAAACAGATCCTTTGTATGGCATGTGTTGTAATTAATTGTCTTTTCTCTTTAGCAACCTTCAACCAAAATAGTTTTGCAGTGTTTCCTTGACTTTCACCCTTGACACTTTAAAGGATTACAGGCCGATTATTTTGTAGAATGTCTCTGTGTATGCGTTTGTCTGATGTTCCCTCATGATTAGATGAAGGTTACATAATTTCAGGCAAAAATGCCACAAATGTACTGTTGTGTTTTTCTCACTGCATCCTATCAAGTGATAGGTGATTTCAATTTTCTCATGATTTATAGTATCAATTCTGATTACTTCATTAAGAAGGTCTCTGTCAAGCATCTACCTTGTTATGCTGGACTAAAGTTACTATTATAGTTAAAAATAATTTTTATGGGACGGTATTTTGAGAGTAAGCAGATATCCCATTTCACAATGACTTTTATTCACTATTTTAACATCTGTTGATATTTTTCGAGTGGTTAATTATTACTATGATGGTCCATCATTCCCACTGCATTTATAATCCAGATTCTACTACACAGAACAGCTCTTCTTTTCATTTATTTATTATTTAAAAAATTTATATCAGAGTGAATTTGTGTTTTTTTATTTCATTAAATTTTTTTTTTTTTTTTTTTTTTAACCATTATTTAACTTGTTGCTCAAAATTTCTCAGATTTGGTCAGTAGAGGTCCTTTCAAATTTGTGCCCATGTCATTTTGCTAAAGCCCCATCTTTGGGCACTTCCTTTCTTTCTGTCATAAGAAGATGCTTCAGGCTTAGCTTGTAATTTCTTTATCCCAGCCCTGGAATTAGCCATTTCTCAAGGATTCCTGGTTCATTAACTGGAGAATTGTATTTAATTTCATTGTTTTAATTTAATTGTGTTTGGACACCAATATCTGAGTTCTAGGTATGTTTGTTACTGTTTGGGTATTGATGCTTCCTGACCTTTCAGGTGGACAGAAGGGGGATATATATGTGGACATATATATATATATAACACATATTTATACATACATTCATTTCTATATATTTCTATATACCAAAACCATGAGTTAAACATATAGCTCCAACTCCAGTACCACACTGTCCTGTCCCACTTTGCAAGGGAGATTTACACCCCTGGGAGTCATGTCCCATGTGTGGGGGGGGACAGTGACGTCACCTGCCAAGTCGGTTTAGAGAGAGAGGCCACATCTGAGCAACAAAAGAGGTTCTCTGGAGGTGACTCTTAGGCATAATTATAAGTAGGTTTTGCTTCTCCTTTGCAGGAATAAGTTTCTTAGGGGTGAACCCCAAGTTTGAGGGCTCAGCCTATTGATTTCGTTGTCCCCAAAGCTTGTAAGAATATCAAGAATTCCCCAGATCAGGAATTTTAATATTTCCTCCTTTTTCCCAGCCCCCCTGGTAACTCACTTTTGAAACCATCCTCAGTAGAATTGTTGAAAAATTTAGAGGACTTAATTTGTCCAATGGGGATTGTTTCCCAAACACTAGGTAGGAGGCTACAAGACATGTGATTAACCTTCTGATTCATCTTGCCATTGTAATATTTTATCCAACCAAATCCTGTAAATCCTATGTCATTCACAATGATGACACCATCATCGTTACTATGATGACTTTAGTGCATCACAACAGTTATTTTTTGAGATCTTACTCTCTCAGTTTTATATTCAGACATGAATGATTCACAGTTTAGCACCCACAGCTGCAGGTTTTATGATTCTAGAACATAACACACACTTATAGGATAGTGCAAATGCCAAACCAAACCAAAAAAATTACTATTAGTATTTCAGATAATTTCTTTTCTGTCTCTATCCCTGCCGGGATCTTACTGTAACTCTTTCTTTTTCTTTTTTTAAAGTTTAGCTATTTTCATTTAATATTGTAGTATAAGCATTTCCCCACAATTTTGAACATTTTTTGAAAGCACCATTCTTAATAGTAACAAAATATACCATTATAAGTATATACCACCATTTTTTCTCAGTAACCTCTGACTGTTGGGCATTTAGGTTGTTTTTGTCACCTTATTCTTTTGAAGTGTTCCTATGCCAGGATTTCAAGGAGCAAGTTAGGACCTTAAAGAAATGGATTCTTAAGAGGAAATATTGATGGGTATTGGAGCTATGCAAATAAACTGAGGTATAAACGAACATGTTGTCTGTGTAATCCCATAATGCATAATCCCATCATGGCCCTAACATTTTTAAAAACTAATTTTATTAAACACACTCCATGTCTACTGAACATATATGCTCTCTTACCTTCCCCTCCCTTGGTAATCTCCAATCTATTTTTTTTCTCTGTAGATTTGCTATTGCTAGATATTTCTAGACATCATTCAATATGTTTCCTTATGCATCTTGCTTATTTTACTGAGTATAATTTTTCAAGTTTCCTGAACATTGCAGCATTTCTCAGAATTTCATTATTTTTTTATGGCCAAATAATATTCCATTGTGTACATACCACATTTTGTTTATCTATTTTTTTGGTGACAGACCATTCAGGCCGTTCCACCCTTTGGTTATTGTGAATAATGTTGCTATAAATATTGGTGTTCGAGACCCTGTTTTCACTGTCATTGGGTGTGCCGGTTTGAAAATATCTTGTGTTCTTGAAAAGCCATGTTTTAATCCTGATCCAATCTTGTGGGAGCAGCTGTCACTTTTAATTCTGATTCAATATTGTACTTTGAAAACTTCTGACTAGAGTATCTCCACAGAGATGTGGCATGCCCAATTGTGGGTGCAACCTTTTAATTAGATGGGGATGTGCCTCCACCCATTCCAGGTGGGTCTTGATTAGTTTACTGGAATCCTTTAAAAGAGGAAACATTTTGGAGAGACAGAGACAGGACAGACAACAACAGAAAGGACAGAGACAACAGAAATGACAAAGCCGACAGAAACTTCAGAGGCGAGCTGACGCAAATGAGACACGGATATTTGGAGATTAAGAGAGTTGATCTAAGGTCTTTGATTAGTAATTCTAGAAATCGAGCTTCCCTTGAAATAGTTTCTTTTGTACTCTTTTTTTTTTTTTTCCCACTCTCTCTCCTGTGACTGGGCTATACTTTTCTTTCTTTGTATGTTTTGTAATTTTTTTTTTTGAGAACTGAACATTCTGAGTATTATGTTGTGGGAAGTCTGAAAACCTATTTTTCCCACTCTTCAATTTAAAAGACCAAGAAGAAAAAATAAAAAAGAAGAAAAAAGTATGAGAAAAGTGAAAGGTTTAGGAGGTGAAAGGGTGAGAAAGAAGGACGGTAGATCAGGAAATTTAAAGCGGGCAGGTTTATTTCTGCACTCGCGGCCAAGCTTAACAAGTCCAAGATGTGAGGACGTGAGTTAGCGCGTGGGTGATGGTGTGGGCAGTTTTTAAGCAAGGGGGTCAGGTGACATCCGGAAGGAGTGGTTCTCCAGAAGTCAGGTGTCCGGAAGGGGTGGTCCATCAGTTCCGGAAGTCAGGTGTCCGGAAGGGGCGGTGCCAGAAGCCATGTTGGGAGGGGTGACACAGCCTGCGCAGCTCCACTTGCAGTGCCCTTCCCTGTTCCCCCGACGGAACAAAGAGAAAGAAAGGGAGCGAAAAAGAAAAATAAATACTGACAGATGAAACACCCGAAGCTGGAGCTGAGGCCAGTTTCTGCACCGGTTGGTCAAAGCTCCATCCAACAAAAAAACACCAGCAAGAGAAAGAAAGAAAGAAACCCAAGAGCACTGACTGGCCCTGCACATCCTGGCAGGTTCTGGTGTATGCCCAGAAGTCACTGGTGCCCAGGGAGCCAAAACCAAGGCTGGCATTTGCTCTGTGCCCTCAGGAATTCGCCAGCCCAAGATAAAGCCATACATAAGAGAAAACTAGCGAAAAAAAGGTGTACTGGCTCTTTAGTACCGGGTCATGCTTCTGGGAGGCTGGAATCAAGCCAGCAATAGCGCTGGGCCACCAGGCCAATACCAACGACATTTTACCCCGAATTATGGAGGGCAGTGTTTCCTCTGCAGGCTCTGGCTTCAGGCAGCGGCTCCAGGAAATCTGGGCGGATTCCCCAGCCGCGTGGTTTCCACAGCTGCGGCCACGCGGCGGGGCTAAGGGCGGGGGAGTGGCGGCCGTGCTCTCCTATGTGCCATTGTTACAGAAGATGAACTCTCAGCTGCCTCGCACTTCATCTGGCTTTCCCTTAATTGTTCTAAATGTTCACTCTGGCTCCAAGATTACCACCTCATCAATTCCAATCCCTTTCTCCAGCTCATTCATTTTTCTGGTGAAGGGGGTGATCTGTAAAACTTCCTACTTCGCCATTTTTGCATCTGGCCCTAACTTGAAAACTAGGTTCTGACGGGCGTAGGGGGAATCACAGAACAGTGCCATCAATTATATGTCACTCTTTTTTAAAAAAATTTTTTAGTTTGTACTTACTGATGCCAAAACAATCCATCAAGTAATTAAATTCAGAAAAAAAAAATGACTTTCTTGTTTCAAGTTCTGTCACACTATAATGCCTGCTAGAGGGCAGCAGAAGCCAGGAACTGGCAAGAAAAGCAGTAGCGTGAATAGACTGAAGAGGCTTTGTTCAGGTCTGGGGAACCATCTGCTCAGGGATAGGACAGAAGTTTGGGTTCAAGGAGTCTGCGAGAAAGGTTCTATTCAGTAACATAAGAGCTCAACAAAATAGAGGAATATCGACAGTGCTAAAAGAGTTAGGTGCTCTTAAAACTTTTTGAAACTCGGTAGGATTGAAACAAATAAATGAAGACTAGGAAAAGCAATGAATTTAAGCCAAAAGCTATGGGTTACCAAATTATGCATTTGAAGAAGAGAAAAGCATTAAAGCTATGGCATTTGAAGTGCACATATTAGGGAAGGAGGATGTTGTGCAAAAACTGAGGATGTCAGAGGGCTGTGACTTCGACTCTCAAATCATCTGAGCAGACTGTCCATTTGAAGAGGCGTTATTCAGGGGCAGCAGGTGAGCACTTGTGGAGTATAAGGAGCTGGGCAGTTTGGAAAGCTGTAGGAAGAAGTAAAAATTTTAGTAAAACAATTTCTACTTCAGGTAGATAGAACGCTAGTCAAGGGGTCTTTATAGCTGGGTTCTAGATCTAGTTCCCAACTAGTTATGTGACAGTGAGCAAATCCCTTAAACCTTTCTTGAGCTTCTTGTTTCTGATGGATGAATTAGGGGGTTGGACTAGATGAATTCTAAGATACCTAAGATATTTGAAATTCTGGACTGGATTGATTGGTGATTCAAAACCATCACCTAGCAATGCTGTGTAGACAGAGTGAGATAACAGTCCAGCATCAGTTCTTCCTTTGTTTCTACAAATTGTCCTAATGTGGCTAGTCTGAGGGTGTTTTAATTCTACCCTTTCTTACTTGTACTTTTATGAAGAATTACTCAGAAACATATACTTTCTGATCACTTTTGCATGTATTCACCGATGACATCATCCTGAGTTGATGAATTTAAGCTAAATTAAGAAAAATGCTGGTATTTAGTTCTGAGTTGCTGTGAGCAAATACATTAATTCTATTCCAGTTTTGAAAAAACTTAAAACAGCTCCAGGACCCCTGTGGAACCTCGGAACTATCTTTTCCTTAGCTCCCTCAATTTACAGATGAGTAGTCTAAGCGCTTGCTTAAAGTTACACTGATACAAGTATAGCACCCCTGCACAATATTGGGTATTTCTTCTTCTTTAGGAATTAATCATTACAGCTTGTGAAAGTTAATGAAGTGAAATTTATACTTCTTACAAAAGGTGAATCTAGAAATTTAAGTGAGTCAGGTTTAAAATGTTTTCTTGTTTTCTCAGATGACACTATGACACTTAAACTGAACAAATCTAAGTTTAGGATGCCTTTTGGGTATCAGAATTAAGGAATCAAATTCTGGAAAATAAGTTTCTTTTTTTTTTTTTTCTTGGAAGGGCAGGCACCAAGAATCGAATCCGGATTTCTGAGCCACCATGGCCCATCCTAGAAAATAAATTTTAATGTAAAGTTCCTTACTGTTTTTTTTTAAATCCTTCAAGAATAAGAGTTGAGAGAATATTTTGTTTTAGCACCATTTTGATGTGACTGTCATTCCATTGCTTGAACTTTATTAGACACTAACTTACTTTCAAAATAGGAACTATTAATGTCTGATTCCTTAGAAGCTAAATAGCAATATTATACAATGTGTGTGTTTGCTGATAACCCGCAGCATCCCTCTCTCCTTCCATAAACATGTTATATATGGAAAACATGGTTTTCTAGAGGTGGGAGACTAACTTTGAGTACTTTTCAGGTACCAAAGTATAAGTGATCTACTTCTATTTATAGAACTAGCTCTGACTCTTCTTCTCTCCTTACATATACATAGCCCAAGCTATGTCTCACCATTCTCTGCCATGACACCTGGAATTTCTCAATCTCAACCAACCTCTACTGAAAAATTAAAACATGCAAATATGCCACTTTAGAAGGTTAATGCAGTGATTTATTACAAACATAACCAGGTCAACATGAACTATTTTCTTAACTAGGTAAACTAGTAGAAATAGGAATGGGAAATAGGAAAGATCAAACTTGAAAGAAGGTTGAGAGGAAGGATAATGGAACTAAGAATGCCCATGCAGCAGGAGATGACAGCCTCAGTTACTCCAAAGGCAGCAGGAGCCTGGAGTTGGATACAAAGAATATAAGGCAGGTAGAGGAGTGATGGAATAATACAGAAAGCAGTTTGGTCTTGTTCATAATTTGGTTCAGGCTAGTTCTATATGTAGCATTTGTATTCCAAGAAAAAAACCAAGTGTTAAACAATGTTATTTGGAAGTGCTAAATTTTTGTACCTGCTTCCAACACAATTCAGCAGTGGGACTTCACTGTTCATTGGTAGACATTGCTTTTTATATTGCATTCATTACTAGAGTAAAATGGAATTTTAATTTAATCAATTAATTTATTTTTAACTTTTTTTATTGTATAGTATAATATATATACAAAGCAAAGAAATTAAAAAGTGGTAGTTTTCAAAGCACTCTTCAACAAGTAGTTATAGCACAGATCCCAGAGTTTGTCATGGCTACCATATGATCCTCTCATATCTTTCCTTCTAGCTGCTCCAGAATATAGGAGGCTAGAGGGCTTAAATATTTTTTTGTCATCACAATCAACTTTTTCTGTGTGAAAAATAACAAAATACAAAAAAAATTTAAAAAATACAAAAAAGCTATAAATTTCAAAGAACAGTACCACAATTAGTTGCAGAACATATTTCAGAGTTTGACATGGGTTACAATTCCACAATTTTAGGTTTTTATTTCTAGCTGTTCTAAAATACTGGAGATTAAAAGAGATATCAATTTAATGATCCAGCATTCATATTCATTTGTTAAATCCTATCTTCTCTGTATAATTTCATCATCACCTTTGATCTTTCCATACTTCTCTTTAAGGGCGTTTGGGCTATGGCAATTCTAAATTTTTGATATTGGAAAGGTCTGTCACTAATATGGGGTAGGGAGATGGAACTATCTGATGTTCTGGAGAGGCTGGGCTAGGTGTCAGGACTTACCTGGACCAGGGACCCATCTGGAGGTTGTAGGTTTCTGAAAAGTTACTCTAGTGTGTGGAATTCTTGTAGAATCTTATATATTGCCCTAGGTGTTCTTTAGAATTGGTTGGAATAGTCCTTGTTAGGGGTTGGCAGGTTATGATAGGTAGCAAGGTCTAACTGAAGCTTGCGTAAGAACAACCTCCAGAGTAGCCTCTCAACTCTATTCAAACTCTCTCTGCCACTGATACTTTATTAATTACATTTCTTTTCCCCCTTTTGGTCAGGATGAAATTGTTGATCCCATGGTGCCATGTCTGGATTTATCCCTGGGAGTCTTCTTCCATGTCAGCAGGGAGACTTTCACTCCTGGATGTCTTGTCTCATGTAGGGGGGAGGGCAATGATTTTACTTGCAGGGGTGGGCTTAGAGAGAGGGAGGCCACATATGAGCAACAAAAGAGGTTCTCCAGAAGTAACTCTTAGGCATTCCTATAGGTAGTCTAACCTTCTCCACTACCTACATAAACGTCACAAGAGTAAGCCTCATGATCGAGGGCATGGTCTATTGATCTGGGTGTCCTTAGTTTGACACAGTATCAGGATATTCCCTGATGGTAAGGTTTAATAGTTCCATATTCTTTCTTCCATCCCTCAGGGGACTTTGCCAATACGTTTTGATTATCTACTTAATATACTCTAGGATGTATCCAGGTATTACAAT
>PVIY010032727.1:0-28733 GCA_004026745.1 Myrmecophaga tridactyla
TTAGGTTGTGCT
This sequence comes from Myrmecophaga tridactyla, assembly GCA_004026745.1. Lineage (NCBI taxonomy): Eukaryota > Metazoa > Chordata > Mammalia > Pilosa > Myrmecophagidae > Myrmecophaga > Myrmecophaga tridactyla. The sequence goes on from PVIY010032727.1 coordinate 13, forward strand.
ACGTTGCGTTCTCTCATTTAAGCACCAGCCAATTAAGTCAAATGTCACTCATTGCAGCAGACACGCCTCCTAGCTGACTGCAGATGTAATTAGCAACAAATGAGGTTCACGTACCGTTGGCTTATGTCCGCAGCAAGACTAGGTATGCTCACCTGGCCAAGTTGACAACTGAATCTAACTAACACAGCATGCATAAAAAATAGAGAGTTCCCATATACTTCCTATTATTAACACCTTGCATTAGTGTGGTACATTTGTTGCAATTCGTGGAAGAACATTTTAGTGCCTTTTAAAGATAGCCTTGTTCATTTAAGTGTTCAGTTTGGTTTTTGTGGCCTGTAGCTAAGGACCTAGTTGGTGACTGTGCCAAGAGAATCGACAGGGTCTTTGAAGGTAGACCAGTAAATAGGGGAAAAAGAGGGGAAATTGACATGTGGATGAAGGTGGGCTTTGGCAGGCCCAGTGTCCAGATCTACTGGAATCTGACCAATCATAGTAGCAACTCCTCTTCTCTGGTGGGAGGGGAACTGCAGAGGGCAAGTAAAGTCAGGAAAGAGGGGTAGGGGTGGAGTCTCTTTTCTATAGAAACTACGCATATGCATACAACATGATTCTAGAGACCACCTAAAACCTAATTTCAGCTGAATGCAAAGACATATGACATCAGTTCAAAGAAATGTTAGCCAGCAGCCTTTCAAGAAGTTCAGAAGCCTGGATTAGCAATTCAGACATTCATTTATTGATTCACTCAGTTAATATTTACTGACCATTTATTCTATGCCAGACACAGTGTTAGGAGCTGAGGATATAATGTTAAACAAGATACCATCCTTGCCTTTGGTCTGTTATAGGAAAACAAACAGGCCAGTTAATTTGATCATGATCCATGTGGTGGTAGGAGATGGTGGGGAGAAACAAAGGGGGAAATATAGACAATCAGAATACTAATGAATACATTTTGGAGTTACTTACTATGTTGCTAGGTGCTTTACACCTCTTAATTAAATTTTAAAACAATCCTATAAATGGGCACAATTTCTAATCCCAGTTTAACCGATGAAGATATCTATTGAAGCACTGAACTGTCAAGTAATTTGCTCAAAGACACACCGGGACATGGCAGAGCCAGCCTTGAAGTCCAGGCAACCTGGCTCTAGAGGCTGAGCAGTAGATAGTCTGCCGCCTTCCCTCTTTTGCAAGCTTGTTTTAGGAGGTCAGGATGTATATTCTAGGCATTTTTAAAAAAAAATATTTTTATTAATACATCTTCGCACACATACAGTCCATACATGGTGTACACTCAGTAGCCCACAATATCATCACATAGTTGTGCATTCATCACCGTGATCATTTTTAGAACACTTGCATCACTCCAGAAAAAGAAATAAAAAGAAAAAAATACACCCCATACCTCCCTCTCATTGTCCACTAGCATTTCCATCTACCCAATTTATTTTACCCCTTATCCCCCCTATTATTTATTTATTTTTAATCCATATTTGTTTTACTAGGCAGAGGATCTTATTTTTCTTTCCATTTTTATTATTTTTTTAATGAAAGAAATAATTCGTGACAACATTTGGTAGAATTTAGACCTCCATTTTAAAAAGTGAGATTGAATTATCTGCCTGTCCCCACTATCCCCCACACCCACTAGAGACTCTTGCCATTTACAATGACCCTGGCCTGGGAACTGCCCAACCTTCCTTGGTGCCACCTGCTGGTCCACGGCGGCCTGACACCTCTCGGGGCACCTCTTGTTTGGTGGTGGGGTTGTTTCCAACGTCAGGCTCTTGTGGCAGAAATACATGCCATAGAAGAACAGTGAAATTTACCATCTATTATTAAGTGGGAAAGTGAGATGCAAAAATAGAATCTATAGTTTATAGTATGAGCTGAATTTGGAAAATATGCATGTGTACATATGCAGAGAAAGAGTGCTAGCAATGGTTTTCTGTGGGAGATGGGATTTTAGGTGTTCTTGAGTTTATGCTTAATGTTTATCTGAATTTTCTAAATATTCCAAAATAAACATGTATCACATTTATAAGGGGAAAAAAAGACACAATGTTTTGATAGCTGCTGCCTTTTACTACAGGATATTGCATGTTATTTTAAAAATACTGGCCACTAACTGAGAAGATAGTTCAGATCCTCTAACCTCCCCAGGCTGGATTCTGGTGAACCTAGCACTTTCCTTGGGATGGGCAGTTTTCCATTGGGTGTTTTTACCTTTCTAGTATAGATGTCCTTGGTTGGGACAGGGACCAGAGAAGGTGCAATTTTTCTTTTTAACAGGCAACCCCTCAGAACCTGGAAGCACACAGTCTAACACCTCCTCTTCCTGGAAATGTTTCAGGTTGCACCATCTTTGAAAACTGCAAGACCTGCCGAAATGGCTCATGGGGAGGTACACTGGATGACTTCTATGTAAAGGGGATCTACTGTGCAGAATGCCGAGGTGGCTGGTATGGAGGAGACTGCATGCGTAAGTAGACCCAGAAAGTCGCTCCATCTCTAGCGCATGCTGTTTAAAAGTTTCAGTTTGCAAAAGACTAAGGTTTATCTCATTGGAATCTGAGATCTGGAAAGCTGTGGCCAAAGGGTTTTCCAAGTAAGACTTAAAAAAAATGAAGATGGGTTTCCATCTGTTGGGTGTGGGTTGCAGACATCTGTTTGGAGTTGTTGGCCACAGGTCTGGTATTGTTGACCACAGGAGGATTCCGCCTGCTTTGAAATTTCCCCTTTCTCCTAAATGAAACCAAGCCATTCGGCACACAACATGCCTTGTGTCTATTCCAGAAGCAGTTGAGGGGTAACATTGGTCAGCAAACTGAAAAATCCTCCAAATAAATGTCTTTAGTGTGTTTAAAATGTGAAATTCTGTTGGTAAATTTCTTCACTCCTTTGTTAAATTCCTGGAACCCACAGCAAATTACTAGCATGCCACTTGTCCCAGGAAAGGGATTCTTTCTGGGATCTCCTTGACCTCAAAGAATTGCTTATGTTTTATTGAAAGGTTTTTCTCTGAGATTCAATAATTCTTCGAAAGTGGGGTAGAAATCTAACCTCTCACTCAGTTTAGAATTCTCTTAGAGGGTGAATATCCCTCTAAGAGCCTGGATCTCAGAAAATCAGGGTAGAAATCACTGTTGTTTCATTAAGCCTATTTTATGTTGAGTCGAAACAGTCAGGATGGTATTATAGTCTGAGCAATTTTACTCCTATGAATGAGTTCCCAGTTGAAAGAGATGGAGGATGGAGTGGTGTTGGCATTCTTTGCCTGGCCCAATCTGTTGGAAAATGCCAAGAGTTTCACGAGGCTAGAGCAAAGGGTGAGGTGCATCGTTTGCAGCTGGGAAATAACTATATCCCAAGGAGAATGGGGTTGTTGGAGCTTCAGTGTGAAGCTGGGAGTTAAATTATCCAGATACTTTTGAAGGGGCTGGTCTTGGTTACAGATTTAAGACTCTGATGGCACTTAAGTGGTTTCTGGAAAATTTAATTTAGTACTTGGTAGATTATCTTCCAGATAGATTAGCTTATAGATTTAAATCCAGTCTTCTCTGGAGACAGTATAATATAATAATTGAAATCACCAGTTCTGTAATGACTCAGACTGGAGTTTAAATAATGGCTTTGCATATCACTAGCAATATGACTTTGACCAAGTCACTTGACCTTGCTACTCTCCATTTCCTCTTCTTTAAAAGGGAATGATACTACCTACCTCATAGGACTATTTTATGGGATGAAAGAAGATATTGAATGGCACACAGGAAGAGCTCAACTAATGCAGTAAATTGTAATCATTATTACTCAATATTCTCCTCAATAGCTGAACTGATAGGTGGTCCAGAAATAAAACTACTTTCAATATTTAGTTTAACAAAAACACACTTAGCGTTATAATCCACAGGTTTAGATTTCATATTGACCTTTGCAGTATATAAGATAACTTTGCTTTCTTTTCCAGTGCTTTGGATCCCATTGAACGTTGCTCTTTCATTTTGTGAGTGAATGGGGGAGGGCCGTGTGATGGGGTTGGAGTAGTGGGCCTGGGTCAGATCACTGATGGCCTTGTGGAGAGGGGAATAGGGGGAGGGCTTAGATGCTATTGTAGGAGTAGTGGGAAACCAAGAAAGGGTTGTGAACTCGAGTGTGGGTGAAGTGCTCTGAGAACATAGACAAGAGACAGTCAATCACAAGGAGTCAGAGATAGGGAAGCCTTTGGACAGAAAGTGGTGGCTGAGCCATGTCTTTGTCCAGGCAGGGGCAAAACAGGAAGATTATCCAGGCAGAGGAAACAGAATAGTCAGATGTGAAATGAAAGGTGTACTCGGGAAGTATGCAGCCTCAGGTATAGCTAGAGCAAAGCGATGGTCCTGGGAGATTCCTTGAATTTTCTGTCACATGGCAGCATCTTCTTTCTCTTCTGAGATCTGTTGACTTCCAGCTTCTGGCTGCTCCCCTTGCCTTCTTCTTACGTGTCTAATTTTCTCTGCTTATTAGGACTGCAGTCATATTGGATTAAGGCCTGTGCTTATTCAGTCTGGGCACACCTTAACTGAAAACATCTTCAGAGGTTGTATTTCCTAATAGGTTCACTCCCACAGGACTTTTTGCGGGAGGCATGGCCAATTCCTGGCAATGGGTTAGATGGGAGACAAGCTTAAAGGAAGAACTGGCAGGATTCAATGCCACACTGAGGGGAGAACTGAGGAATTTTAAGAGTTTGAATTTCAAGTTCCTAGTTTGAACAAATCTGTAGAATTTGGTGCTCATAATTAGATTTCTCTCTGATTCTGCATCGGTTCAGACATACCTGTTCAGTTATGTTTGTTCTGAAAGCCTTATTCCACAAGGTGCATATCATCTCTAGATTTTCACAGCCACAAGCCTTTATGGAGCCTTTGCTCTTGGAAGAGCATGGGATGGTCACTAGGCAACAGAGAGCCCTCAAGGAGTTTCCAATCCATTTATGGAAATAGGACTTGACCATAAGAAAACACCAGTATCATGTTATTGGGATGTTTTCACCTACACCTCACATTTGCACTGAAAAAAAAATGTGATGTGAACTCCTAGAAGCCGCAAATCATTTCAGTACTCGTGGAATGCCTGCTCTGTGCTGGACACTGTGTGCTGGTTGCTTGCCTTACACTGGAGTGCAGGGCTGAGCCCCTCGTCAGTGCGGTGTTTTCCCAGCAGATGGCGTGCAAGTGAGCCTTTCAGACCCCGGCATCTAGGAGGAGGGTTCCTGCCGGCGCCACCTGCAGGACCTGGCATTGTTTCCTGAGTGCGTCGAGAGCAAATGCAAGTGAGGATGAAAGCCGCTTTGTATTCGAGCTATCTTCAGTGCTGAACAGACTCAGTAGACCTTCATTTGCTCACTGTCCTTGACGTTGTGATTATTAGTATTAGCCTAATTCGTAGCAAGGCATTATGTGATCAATTCATTCATAATCATTGGTAAGAGTAACACCATCAAGAGGAAAATGTAAGGACTACCTGGGAACAGTTGCCCTTAGAGACAGTAAGGGCAGATTTGACTCACTTGGAACTGTGTGGGATGATAGAGACCAGAGAAAGACTCCATAAATGCTAAGTTAAAAAAAAGAAACCCTTACACACACACACACACACACACACACACACACACACACAAAGATAAGAGACCAGCATGAAACTGCCAGTCTGGACGCCCACCCCATGCTCGGTCCCGCATGGTTTAAGAGATGCACAGTGGCAATGCTTCAGCCCAGGTACCTCCTGCCATAGTCACTGACCACAGAGCCAGGGACCCAAGGCCAGATAGTCCCAATGTGGGGCCCACTTTGTTGGCATGAGCGAGCACACAGAGTGGTCCTCCAGAAATCAGAGTGACCCACAGTGGAACTCTTGGCCAGCTGTGTACACTCCCAGCCTGGTCCCCAATTGCTGGCGCACTTTAATGAAAAAATCAGGTGTTTTGAACACTGATCCCATCTGCCTCCCTGGGTTGGGATCCCCTGACAAGGAAGTTACCAGAGGAAAGAAAGCTGAATGAAAAAGGGAAACTGAACCTTAATTAGGCAGGGCAGACCCAAGGCTAAAAGCTGGAGTGAAAATATGTCCCAGAACACAGGAGAGGATTTGAGCAAATAATAGCCAATAGGGAGGAAAATGTCTATAAAAACAAGGAGAGCAGCCCAGTTGTCCTGGAAAAGTTGCAGAGGAAAGGAAATCCTGCCCTGGAGAGAAAGACTACACGTAATAGGGTCGTCTTAGCAGTTATTGTTCATGGCCAGAGGCATGTGCAGAAAGACCTGAGAAAATCCAAACTGTTAAACACGGGTTGCTCTAAAAGTTCAGTAAAAACTGGACAAAGCATTGAAGAATATCCTTAACACACAGCCATTCTACACTCAACCCTGCTGCAAGAGAAAGGAACTGACTTTCAGATTCAGCACAGCAAAACAATCAAATGTCCATACATCAATACAAGATCATAAGCCATATGAAGAAATAGGAAGACAGGCTAGGTCAAGGAACAAATTAAGATTTCAGAGGAAATGTAGTAGAGCAATTAATCAAAGAGGTTCAGGCAAATCTCCTAAATCAATTTAAGGTTCTAAAGGAAAATACGGATAGAAATAAACTAAATTTGGATATAGAGCTAAAGGATATAAGGAATACAATATGTGAACAAAAAGAAGAATTAGAAAGTTTAAAAATAAACCAAGGAGCATAACATAACTTATGGGGTTGAAAAATACAATAATGGAGGTTAAAGATACACCAGATGCATTCAATAGCAGATTTTAATAGGTGGAAGAAAAAATCAGGTAATAGAAGACAGGACGATCGAAGTCATACAGTCGGTAGAGCAAATAGAGAAAAGAATGAAAACAAGTGAGCAGTGCCTAAGGGACCTGTGGGACAACATAAGGCAAACCAACATATGCTTATGGGAGTCCTAGAAGGAAAGGAGAATCGTTGAGGAAGTAGTGGCTGACCATTTCCTAAATCTTACAAAAGACAAAATTGTACATGTCGAAGAGACACAATAAACTGCAAATAGGATAAAACCTAATAGACCCAGTCTGAGAAACATGCTAATTAAAATGTTGAATGCCAAAGGTAAAGAGAACTCTGAAATTGCAAGAGAAAAGCAATTGGTAACATACAAGGGATCCTCAAAAAGATTCTGTACTGATTTCTCATCAGAAATCATGCATGCAAGAAGGCAATGGTTTAACGTATTTAAGGTACCTAGAGAGAAAAACTACCAGCCCAAAATTCTTTATCTGGCAAAACTGTCCTTCAAAAATGAGGGCACTTTTAAGATGTTCACAAACAAAACAAAAACTGTGAGAGCTCCTTGCCAACAGACCTGCTGTACCAGAAATGATAAAAGGAGTTCTTTGAAGTTGAAAGGAAAGGACATAGTAACTTGTCCAGTATTAAGAAGTGAAGATCTCAAATAAAGCTAATTAGTGGAGTAAATGCAAAAATATGGTATCCTCAGTATGTAACTTTTCTGTTTGCTTCCTATAAGACTTAGAATACTATTAAATAAGAAATCATGTTTCCATCTTATGGACACAAAATACAAAGAAGTAATGTGAGACATAAATAACATAAAGAGTGTAAATAGAGGGGTATAGGAGGAGAGACTATGTATAGTATTGAAGTTAAGTTGGTATCTTTTCAAATTAGTAGCTTACAGACTTAGATTGTTTAAGACAAACCCGAGGGTAACCACAAACAAAGTATTTAAAATATATACAGACATGGAAATGAGATCAGGATCAGTCAGTTACTACAGAAAATCAATTATACACAAAAGAAGCCTGTAATAAAAGAATAGAGGGACAAAAAAGATATAAGATTTATAAGAAACAAAGGACAGAATGACTGAAGTAAGTCCTATTTTATCAATAATTATCCTGAATGGAAGTGGATTAAACTCTAAAATAAAAAGACACAGATTGGCAGAATGGTTAAAGCGCATGATCCTACTGATATTTATAAGAAAACAAACTTAGAGCCAAAGACACAAATAGCTTGAAAATGAAAGAATGGGAAAAATGTTTCGTGCAAATAATAACCAAAAGAGAGCTGGGGTAGCTATACTAATATTGGACAAGATAGACTTAAAGTCAAAAAGTTTTACAAGAGACAAACAAGGACACTATTTATTAATAAAGGAGCCAAGCCACCAAGAAGAAATAACAATCATAAACATTTATACACATAACCACAGTGCCCCCAAATACATGAGGCAAACATTGAAAAACTCAAGGGACAAACAGACACCTCTACAGTAACACCACTTTCATCAAGGGTAGAACATCTATCAGTAGGGGAACAGATAACTTGAAAAATGCTCTGAATGAACTAGAACTGACAGTTATATACTGAATACTGTAAGCCCAAACAGCAGAATACACATTCTTCTCAAGTGTATGAGAATCATTCTCCAGGACAGACCACTTGTTAGCTCACCTAACAAGTCTCAATGAATTTAAAAAGATCAAAATTATATAAAATATCTTCTCTGACCAATGTAGAATAAAGCTAGAAATAAATAACAGAGGAAGAACTGGAAAATCCCCAAAATATATGAAAATTAAATGGCATACTCTTAAATAATCAATGGGTCAAAAAGTAATCCCAAGGGAAATGAGGAAATATCTTGAGATGAATGAAAAGGAAGACACAACATCTCAAAACTTAAAGAACACAATGAAGGCAGTGCTCAGAGGGACATACATTTATAGCTCTAAATGCTTATATTAAAAAAAAAGAGAACGCTCAAATCACAGACTTAACCTCACACTTGGAGGGACTAGTAAAAGAAGAGCAAAGTAAACCCAAAGTGAGCAGAAGGAAGGAAATAGCAAAGATAAGGGCAGAGGTAAATAAACAGAGAAATAAAAATAAAGCTGAGAGAATCAATGAAACCAAATTTGATTCCTTGAAAAGACATATAAACTTGATAAACCTGTAGCTAGATTTACAAAGAAAAAAAAGAGAGGAGATGTAAATAATTGAAATCAATAATGAAAAGTGGAATATTATCACGAATCACCCAGAAATAAAAGTGATTATAAAATGATACTAGGAACAACTGTTTGCCAACAAACTATATAACCTAGATGAAATGAACAAATTCCTAGAAGCACAAAAACTGCCTGTACTGACTCAAGAGGAAATAGAAGCTCTCAACAAATCAGTAACAAGTAAAGAGATTGAATCAATAATCAAAAACCTCCCAAGAAAGAAAAGCCCAAGACCAGAAGGCTTTGCTGGTGGATTTGACCAAACATTCAAAGAAGAATAAACACCAATACTGTGTAAACTCTTCCAAAAAATTGAAGAGTGGGAATACTTCACAACTTATTCTATGAGGCCAGCATAACCCTAACACCAAAGCCAGAAAAAGATATCACAAGAAAAGAAAATTACAGACTAATATCCCTCATGAGTATAGATGCAAAGATCTTCAGTAAAAGATTAGCAACAAAATTTGTTAGCAAATTCAAGAATCCAACAGCATGTTTTAAAAATTATGCCCCATGATCAAGTGAGATTTATTCCAGGTAGGTAGTTCAGTAAAAGAAAATCAATGAATGTCCTATATCACATTAATAGAATGAAGGAAAAAACCCACATGATTATCTTAACTGACACAGAAAAAGCATTTGACAAAATTCAGTACCCTTCCTGATAAAAATACTCAGAAAACTAAGAATAAAAGGTAGGGACTCCTTAGTTTTGTGTCTATACCACTGACCTAAATCAACCAATTTGGCCAGCAGTAAAACCTCTCATAGTGATGGGTAAAGGGTATATATGGAGAATCCTTATTTGACATCCTACTCAATGGTGAAAGACTGAAGACTTTCCCCTTAAGATCAGGAAGAAGATAAGGATACCCATTGTCACCATTTTTATCCAACGCTGTACTAGAAGTTTTAGCCAGAGCAATTAGGCAATAAAAACAAATAAAATAAAAGCTATCCAAATAGGAAAGGAAGAAGTAAAACTAACCTTGTGCTAGTTTGAATCTGTTGTGTTCCCCAGAAAAACCGTGTCCTTTAATCCTCATTCAATATTCCTGGGTGAGAGCTTTTTAATTGTTCCCATGGTGATGTGACCCAGTCAATTGTGGGTGGTAACTCTTGATTAGATAGTTTCCATAGAGATGTGTCTCCACCATTTCAACGTGGGTTTGCTTACTGGCACCCTTTAAGAGGGAACCATTTTGGAAAGATCATCCAGAGCCCAGGCAGCCATAGACCTTTGGAGATGAAGAGAAAAAATGCCCCAGCTTCATGAAACAAGAATCCAGGAGAGAAAGCTAGCAGACATGGCCATGTGCCCTTCCAGCTGAGAGACAAACCCTGAATTTCATTGGGAGTGAAGGTAAACTCTTTTTTGTTGGTGCCTTAATTTGGACATTTTCATAGCTTTGCCTTAATTTGGACATTTGTATGGCCTTAGAACTGTAAACTTGCAACTTAATAAATTCCCCTTTTTAAAAGCCATCCCATTTCTGGTATATCACATTCTGGCAGCTTGCAAACTAGAATACATCCTATTTGCAAATGATGATCCTATATGGAAAGAAACCTGAAAAATCTACAACAAAACTATTAGTGCTAATCAATGAATTCAGCAAAGTGGCAGGGTCTTTCCATACAAGTGCAAAAATCAAGTAATGAACAATCTAAAGGGGGAAATGAAGAAAAAAATTTCATTTATAAGAGCAATTAAAGGAATCAAATATTTAGGAATATATTTAACCAAGGATGTAAATGACTTGTACATGAGAAACTACAAAACATTGCTGAAAGAGATTAAAGAAGACCTAAATAAATGGCATGGCATTTCATGCTCATGAACTCAAAGACTAAATATTATAAGACGTCAATTCTACCCAAAGTGATATACAAATTCAATGCAATTCCAATCAAAATTCTAACAGACCTCTTTGCAGAAATGTAGACACCAATCATCAAGTTCGCATGGAAGGATAAGAGCCCCCAAATAGCCAAAACTATTGTGAAAAAGAAAAACAAAATTGGAAGATTCGTATTTTCTGATTTTAAAACTACTTACAAAGCTAAAATAACCAAAATAGCCCGGTATTGTCACAAGGATGGGCTTATAGACAAATGGAATCAAATTGAGAGTTCACCCTCAAAGTATACCCTCACACATTGGCCAATTATCTTTGGAAGGGTGCCAAATCTTCTCAGTGGGCAAAGAATAGTCTCTTTAACAATAGTGCTTGGGGAACTGGATAGCTATATGCCAAAGAATGAAGGTGGACCCCTACCTCAGGCCATATGAAAAAAGTATCTCAAAATGGATCAAAGATCTGAATATAAGAACTAAAACTATAACACTCCCAGAAGAAAACAAACAGAACATCTTCAGGACTTTGTTTTAGGAAGTAGCTTTTTTCTTAGCGTTTACACCAAAAGCACAAAGAACAAAAGAAAACATAGATAAATGGGACTTTTATCAAAATTTAAAAATTTGTGCAGCAAAGGACTTTAATATTAAAGTAAAAAGACAACCTACAGATAGGAAAGATAATTTAGAAATCATATACCGATAAGGGTTTAATAACAGAATATATAAAATGCCTCTACAATTCAACAGTAAAAAGAAAACAATCTAATTTTAAAATGGGCAAAAGGTCTGAATAGACATTTCTCCAAAAAAGATACATACAAATGACTGATAAGGACATGAAACACCACTGAATTGTATATTACATAAGGGAAATTATAGGTTGTATATAACTTACGACACACACACATGCATAAACCCCGATAGAACTATAAAACACAAAGAGTGAACCCTAATGTAAACAGTGGGTAAAGGTCGATAGCATAATTATAACAACATTGTTTCACAAATGATAACAAAAGTACCACACTAATGCAATTTTTTACCCCAAAATACTCTACTGCAAATTTGCTGAGATAATGCAAAATTTTAATAATAGAAAAAACTGTGTGAGTCTGTATGTGCACAGTGTATTTAGAAACTGTAATTTCTGCATTCTATTTCTGTAAACCTACAACTGCTCTAATAAAAATTGAAAGCCTTTCACATAATTATTGGCAACTTGTATTAACCAGGAGAATAAGAGCAGGGCCCAAGGCCAGTGAGCCCAAGAGAGGACCCATTCATATCTTCTTGCCCAGGAAAGAGTTGCCAGACTGAGTAATCCCAAAATATCCAGTCCAGGGAAAGGAGCTGATTCTTTCTTCTTTTCTCAAACTTACTGGTTTGAAAAATTTTAAATCTACAGAGAGATTTCTAAAAGAATTAAAGAAATTGAAAGAGAATTAATTCTAAGATAATTAAAAGAATAGTACACTCATATATCCTTCGTCTAGATTTACCAATTATCACTTTTTCATCAATGAGGAAGAAAGATTTTTCTTTCTTTTTTCTCATTCTCTGTACTATGGACTTAGGAATTTTATTTTGTCCATATAAAATTCATTTTGTCCATATTTCATAATCCATTATGGTTTTAGTTTGCTAAAGTTGCTGAAATGAAATATATCAGAAATTCTTTGGCTTTTGCGATGAGGATTTATTAACTTACAAGCTTATAGTTGTCAAGCTGTGAAAATATCCAAATTAAGGTCTCATCAAGACGATACCTGTACTCTGAAGACAGGCTGCTGGCAATCCTCAGCTCCTCTGCCACATAACAGAGCATATGGCCGATTGGCTGGTGCGCTGGTTTGAGGCTGTTGTGTACCCCAGAAAAGCCACGTTCTTTTTCTAGTCCAATCTTGTGTGGCAGACTTATTGTTTGGGTAGGATCTTTTTGATTAAGTTGTTTCCATGGAGGTGTGACCCAGCCATTGTGGGTGGGAACTTTTGATTAGGTGGTTTCCATGTAGATGTGTCTCTGCACATTCAAGGAAGGTCTTAGTCCACTTACTGGAGCCCTTTAAGAGGGAAGCATTTTGGAGAAAGCTCAGAGCCAACACAGACAGAGATATTTGGAGATACAGAAAGAAAATGTCCCTGAAGAAGCTGTGTGAAACCAGAAGCCAGAGGACCAGCAGTCGCCAGCTATGTGCCTTCCTATGTAACAGTAATCAGTCTTTCTTGAGTCAAGATATCTTTCTCTAGACGCCTTAGTTTGGACATTTTTATGGCCTTAGAACTGTAAAGTTGCAACTTAATAAGTCCCCTGTATTAGGGTTTTCTAGAGAAACAAAGCCAATGGAGATATCTGTAAATATGAGATTTATAAAGGTGTCTCATGCAACCATGGGAACGGAAGAGTCCAAATCTGCAGGGAAGTTTGTGAAGCTGGTAGCGCCACTGAAGGGTCTGGAGGAACTCCACAGGAGAGGCTCACTGGCTGGAGTAGCAGTGAAAAAGTCTTTCTCCTTCCTTAAAAGACTTCAACTGATTAGTTTAACTCATTGGTGGGAGACACACTTTAGTTGATCGCAGTTGGAGTCAGCCACAGCTGTAGTCAACTGGCTAGTGATTTAATGTCCTTGCACATGTCCTTCCACAAAATATCCTTGCAGCAATGGTCAGGGCAGTGCTTGCCTGACTGGACAACTGGGCATCATCACTTGGCCAGGTTGACTCCAGAACCTCCTCATCACATCCCCTTTATGAAAGCCAACCCATTTCTGGTATTTCGTATTCTGGCAGCTTTACCAAACTAAAACAGCTGGTCTCTCCCTTCTCTCCCAGGTTTTTTTCCTTTCAGCTTCTGGCTTCTCCATATGTGGCTTTCTTTCTCCGCCTCTGTGTCCTCTCTCAGCCTCTGTGTCTTTTTTTCCTCCGTCTTCTCTGTGTTTCTGTTTTTCATTCTTTTATAAAGGTCTCCAGTAACAGGATTAAGACTCACCTGGAGCATGCTTCCACTGAAATAACCTAATCAAAAGTCCCACCTACAATGGTTTTACACCCACAGGGATGGATTAGCTTTAAGAACATGATCTTTTCTGAAGTCTGTTCAACTCAAACTATTACAATTATATTCATTTCCTTTTTGATGCTCAAACTGTTTTAGATTTGACCAGTGGAGATGCTTCAAACTGGCTCTACTCCATCATTCTTTGAGCACTTCCTTGCTTTGGAGACTGCAAGAATGTTTCACATTCACTTTGTCTTTCTACGCCCTCACCCTAGAACCAGCTTTTTTTCAAAGTAATCTTGATTCTTTTTCACAGGGAAAGGTGTTTAGGAACTTATGTGCATGCTGGTTGCGAGAGACCCTGATATCTAAACTCAAAACCAAGGCTTCCTTCCAAAGCTTCTTGGATTGGAAATTTGAGTTTTTATGCAGAATCCCTCTGCTGACCTTCACTGCTAACCTCCGCAGTGGAGTTTATTAAACTTGGCCCTCAGAGGTTCCTTAACCATCAAAAGAAATGAGCACTGACAGGGCTGGATTGTGACCCATGATGCCAAATCTTTGGTCAGCATTGTAGTGACCCCACCCTTTCATCTCTGAAGGGTCTAGGGGGATCTACAAAGGTTGTGAAAGTAACCCAAATGAGACAATATTAATGAGGAGGCTTTTAATATATTTTATCTTCTTCGTCATATTATGGATAGAGGCAGGGAAATAGAGGAACAGGCCATAAGCTATACCCATAACATTTTGTGGAGCTAGAATATTAGAGAGGAGGGCAGTTTGTGCAGGCTGATTCCTGAGCCATCACCAGGAATGATAAAAATTAAATGAGTAAAAGAAAATTTGAGAGAGAGCGCAAAGAAAGAAAAGTGTCACAAAGCTGTGTTATTGACCTGTGGAGCTGTCCTCCTGGGCAGTCATGGAGTCACCTGGAGTGAACTCACTGAAAACTGGCTCATCCTGCTCCTGCCTTCTGTGTCCGGACACTTCCAGGAAAAGAATAATGCCCAACGGGGTCCAAAAGGGGCAGCATCACATGCTGGTTAACAGCCTGGGCTTGCAACCAATGGGAACTGGATTTGAATCTCTGCAACTTCTATAACTTTGTGAGCTTTAGTTTCCTCATTTCCAAAATGGGCATGGTTATAGTGGCCTCTCGGAGGGTTTTTGTGAAGGTTAAGTGAAGAAATATTTACAAAGCCCTTAATGCAGAGTCTTGTAAATAGTAAGTCCTCAATAAGTGGCTGCTACTCTTATTACTACTAAACCAGAGCCATGAAATGAGCTCTTTTTCTTGTTTTCTGGGAAGGAAATCAATATAGGGTCAGTTAGAGAAAATAATAAAATAGAATTACTAGAGGGACAAGAGAATATACACAAAGTATGAAGTAGACTTCTCAGAACAAGTATTGTATGGTAAATAGCATTTTATATTTTATGTGCTGCCGCTCTTTCCCTCCAGGGAATTACTGTTTGAACCTTTTAAAGGATTTTATTTTGCCAAAGAACTCATCCGTCAGAGCTCAGCTTCTGGTTAGGATGTAGAAGGACTTGAAAGACCCTCCCTCCTGCTGAAACAATGAAAAATCACTAAGGTAAACCAAAAATAACTATAGTTTTCTTTAAAACCATCCAATAGCTTTAAACACAAAATCTAAAAGAATTAAACTCCAGAGAGATGAGTTCTTCCTGGGTGAGTAAGGGGCCCAGGATGTTTTCATACCTGGGGGCAGATGCTAAGGTAGGTGGTAGGACAGGTGAGGGGGTGGGCTTGCCAGGTAAGGAGGATGACCTGGCCTTTAATAGATTGGCATATTGATTTAAATCTGCAGGAGTCCTCAAAGAAAATATGATCCTCTCTGCCAAGTAATTCTCTTAAATGAAATTTTGCTGGAAGTGAGGCTGGCAGGCAGATCTTGGGATATTATAGTCTTGTAGCTTCCAAAACGTGTGATCCCAAAGTTTTGAAGTCTCACGGGCTTCCAGTTTCACAGTCTTACAGCTACGGAGATGCAGGAAGTTGGGAGGCAGGGAGATATCTCATAGGTTCCTGGTGCTTGAATTTCAAGGCCCTCTTAGAGGGATTATAGCCTCAGTCCTATTCCAGACAAATTAACTCCTGATTGGATCAGTCCCCCATTCTACCTGCCTAATAGAGGAAAGAACATTCCCATCCAAAGGAAAAAAATATATAATTCCTGCTGTGAAAAAGCAGGAGAATGTGACCTGCAGTCAAAAGAAAATCAGTAGAAAACAAACAGAAAGACCATGGAAGAGTCAAATATTGGAATTGCAGAAACAAAACCCTTAAATAAATATATCATAGGATCTACAGGAAAGAGAGCTATAATGAGTGAAGAAAGGAGGAATTTCAGCAGAGAACTGGAAACTGTTTTTTTTTTTTTTTAAGGAACCCAATGGAAATCCCAGTAATGAAAAATACAGTTACCGAAATAAAAAATTCTGTGGGGGAGAGTAGCATCAGCTTGATCACAAGAAGAAGAAGGGATCAGGAGACTTAAAGACAAATTAGTAGAAGACAACCAAACTAAAGCACAGAGGAAAAAGATTAAAAGCATTCAGCAGTCTGAATGCTCTGTGCTACTCTAGCCCAGACACTCTTTTTTTTTTAAATACCAAAAAACACCAAACAGATGCAAACATTCGTGACTTTTGATCATTCTGTTCTACATATACATAATCAGTAATTCACAATATCATCACATAGTTGCATATTCATCATCATGATCATTTCTTGGAACATTTGCATCTATTCAGAAAAAGAAATAAAAAGAGAACAGAAAAAAATTCATACATACCATACCCCCCACCCCTCCCCCTCTTTAGGCAGGGATATGTTTGAATTCATTATTTAGTATAGCCATTCATTCAATTAATTAATTGAGCACCTACTCAATGCATTTAAATGTATAAGCAAGACAAATAAGGTCCCTTGCTTTCACAGAAGTGTGTCATGGGAGAGGCAAACGATTAAATAAGCAATCATTTTAAAGTATCAAATCGATCAGGGTCATAAGCCAAATCACCAGGTGACCTGTTGAGTCCCTCCTGGATCTCTGAGCATTCCTGATGGAGGTCTGAGTCTCTGATGAGAGCAACCACTTAGCACTTACTACGAACCAGGCATTGTTCTAAGTACTTTCATGTGATGACTTCTTAATCCTCATTACAGCCATTTTATAGGTGAGGAAACTGAGGCACAAAGGGATTAAGTAACTCTCCTGCTGTCATAAAGCTTGTAAGCAGCAGGGTCAAGATGCAAATTCAGAAGTCAGGTCCCAGAGCCCATCTCTGCCAAATGAAACTGCCCCTTGATGTGCAAAGCATTTATGTTCCTCACTCTGAATGCCTGTCTGAGGACTTGTGTGAAAGGGTATACCAAGCAGGCCAGGCTGAGATGAACCAAGCTTTGTTCAGGGTGTGAGCCTCCTTCAGCCTCCTGGACGGGTGCACGGCACATTTCCTGCGTCTCATCCAGGCCTTTGCTGTGTCATGTCTTTCTGGGCTGTTGGACCTGCTGAGTTTAGGGTTCTAGCCAGTGAGATTAGAGATGAGTGCTAGAGCCTCTGGAAGCTGTGTCTCAGACTGAACTTCCCTGAAATATTTACAGCAAAGATAGTCTCAGATTCAGACAAGACTCAAGAAATACAACAATATTAGTTGCCACTTATTGAGCAATTTTTAGATATGTTGTATTAAGTGCTTTACATATAATATCTTATTTAATCTTCAAAAACAAGCAAATAAACAAGGAAATAAAACATGGTGGTAGGTACTACTATTATTCTCATTTTCAAATGAGGAAATCAAGGCACAAAAATCTAGTGAGCTTGCCCAGGATTACCCAGATAGTAAATGGCTGAACTAATTCGGACCCAGTTAGCGTCCCAGGATCACCCTTAACCACTGCACAGCCCCACCTCTTAAATGATCTTTGAGGGAGGAAAGAAAATGCAAATGCCTCTCTCTGTCTGAAGGTTTCTTCAGTCCTCTTTTTCTTTCTCAGAGGAAAGATTAAAAAACAAAAACTAAAAAAAAAATGAACCAACTACTTCTCAGAAGTATGTTGTGTCTTTCTCCTCCCACCCCCTCCCTACCCCCTTGCTGGAAATCAAAATAAATTGTCTGAATCCTGGAGGTGTTCATTTTTGTTGGGAACCTTCCAGCTTTCTTAGTTTAGAAATGAGGACTTTCTTTCAGCTTTCTAGAAACAGGGTCTATCCAGCTCTCCCTCCTGTTTTGACCTGTAGCAGTTGGGAAGGGCAGGTGGGTGGGAGATGAATCCAGGATGTGAAAGCCCAGGGGATGGTCTAACCTCAAAGGCAGATCCTGTTCCTTACACACACACACACACACACCTTTTCCCCCTGCAGCAAGCCATTGTTAGGGAATCCAAGCACGTCTTCCAGGCCCTTGGCCTGCTTTGGCCTTTCAGTCTCTGGACCACCTGCTTGCTTGGCCACATTTCCTTGGCAGGGACACTCTGCTGTGTTCACTGTTTTGCCCTGGACAGAGAGGTGGGGTTCATCTGCCCCTGCACCCAGGCCCGCCAGCTCCCTGAGTAGAGGCGGGAGTGAAAGGGGCCTGAAGAAACCTTTGAGGTTGGGAGGGATGGTGGGGCTCTCTCCTCCTCATCCTCTTTGCCTCCAAGAGGAAGCACATTTCCAAGAAGTGGTCTGTTTGTCTCTGGTTGGTTGGAAGTCTTCCCCCATCTTGGGTATTTGGCTAAAACAAATACCATACAATGGGTTGGCTTAAAAACAGGAATTTATTGGCTCATGCTTCAGAGAGGAGAAGGTTTTCTTCCTCTCTGGGTTGGTATCTCCTGGCCGGCTGGCTTTTCTGTCATGTGTTAGTGTACACGCCGATGGCTTCTCCTTTCTCCCCTGGTTCCGTCAACTCCTAGCTCCTGGCTGCTCCCATGGCTTCTCTCTCCATCTGACTCTCACTCTGCTTATAAAGGATTCCAGTCATCAGCTTAAACCCAGTCGGATTCAGTCGTGCCACACCTTAAGTGAAGGAAGGTCGTGAAGACTCTCACTCACACTGGGTCTGCAGCCACCAGAATGCGGCCATAGACCAAGAGCACGTACCAATGGGTGCACAGCCCAATCCAACACACCGTCAGAGGGAGCAGAAACACGAAGATTCCAGGCCGTGCCTGTGCTCTGGAATCCTGGCTCCTTCTGAAGGACAGCCCTTGGACCTGCAGCAGCGAGTGGTCTAGCAACACTCGTGCCCAGGAGGGTGTCTGGGGGAGGGCAGGAGGATGGAGCCCCTAAGCCCTATATCCGAGGCCCTGGAGATAGCCAGGGGTCTGACAGCCCTTCCAAGGAGTGCTGAATGGGGGTGAGCACCCCCGAGGGGCTTGGAGAGGGGCCCAGGAACACTGCTGTCTGACTCTTTTCCAGAGGAAGGGGAGAAGATGGAAGCAGCCTGGCAGCTCTTATCTGCTGGTTCTTCTAACAGGGTCCCCAACGGGAGGTTTGCCGGGGAAGCCAGGATTTAACACTTTGCTGGGTGGGAAGCTGCCAGCCCCTGAGGGGCGGAGGCTGCAGGAAGACTTTTCTTTTTTTGTCTCACACTCCCTGCAGATCCCTCCCGTAGCCCGGCATCAGATGGGCAGATGGGCCACGAGGACTGTGCGGTGTGCACGAAAAAGGAAGTTGTGCTTCAAGAAAAGGTGGAGGTGGTGGTGGTGGGAGCTCAGAGATTAAATATATCTCTTTTGGGGTGGAAAAATCCTGCTGCTTTAGGAGAAAGCTGGATCAGGAAGCTCCTAAGGCAGTTTAATATACCGGCCAAGACCCAGCATTGGTAGTAGTCAGCTCTAAGTTCAAATTCCTGTTCTGACACTGAATAATAAACAACCTCTAACATTAACTGCCTTTTCTGCTTAGGTCTTTCCATGCATAACCTTATTTAAGTCTTGTAGTATCATAAGACGTGGGTGTTACTTTAATTCCCATTAGCTCCATTTACTGAGTTCTGAGAGATGAAATAGCTTACCCAATGCTGCACAGCAAGTGAGGATAAAGCTGAGTCTCAAACAGAGGGCAGGCAGACTCCAGAGTCCCACTTCTCAGCTATGGCTTTACAGAGCTTTCTCACTGCCTAGTTGTCTGACTTGGGGAGGTCATTTAACTTCTCCCCACCTTAGGGCAATGGAGAGATGAATGTGGTTCTCCTAGGTTTCTTGTGAAGATTAAATGAAATAAAGTTTGTAAAGCTTTTAGCTCACTGTCTGACCTATAATAATAGCATTTTTCATTCATTTGTTCAACGCATATTTATTGAGCACATGTTATATGCCAGATATCATTCTAGGTTTACAAGCTGAAAAGCTAGATAAGTTTCCAGCTCTGGCAAAGAATGTGAACAAGTGAGTCAGATAATTTCAAATGATATTTAAAAATATAACCGAGTAATGTCAATGAGTGTAGAAATGTGAGGGCATTTCTTAGCTGGGTGGACAAGGAAGGCCTCTTTGCAGAAGTGGTGGTTGAGCTTAATTCCTGAAGGAGGAGCCAGCCTTGTGAAGACGCAGAGGAAGATGAGCTTTCTAGGTCAAGAGAAGAGCAAAAGCAAGGTTTGGAGTTGGGAACAGCAAGAAGGCCAGTGAGGTTGGAGCAGCGTAAACAAGCAGTGAGGTTGGGCGGGTGATCCAAGCTCAGAAAGATCAATCTGCAGGGAGGTGGGGCTGTGAAGGGTATAGGACTCGTGTGCAGGTTGGAATCCTTGGAGGGCTTGAATCAAAGGAGTAATGTAATCTAATTTATTTGTTTAGAAGGTGGCTGTGGGTGCTGTGTGGACAGTAGAATGTTAGTGGATGTGGTAAAGATTCAGTTGTCTACTTGGCCAGGTGAAGGCACCTAGTTCTGTTGCTGTGGATATGAGCCAATGGCGTGTGAACCTCATCTGTTGCTCATTACATCTGCAGTTGGCTAGGAGGTGTGCCTGCTGCAATGAATGATGTTTGATTTAATTGGCTGGTGCTTAAATGAGTGAGCTCAATGTAGCACAGCCCAAGCAGCTCAGCATACCTCATCTCAGCATTCGCAGCTTAGCCCAGGCCTTTAGGAGATGCAGAAAGGAATCACCCCGGGGAAAGTTGTTGGAACCCAGAGGCCTGGAGAGAAGGCCAGCAGAGATCACCCTGTGCGTTCCCACGTAAGAAAGAACCTCAGTTGAAAGTTAGCTGCCTTTCCTCTGAATAACTAACGAAATAAATCCCCTTTTATTAAAAGCCAATCCATCTCTGGTGTGTCACATTCTGGCAGCTAGCAAACTAGAACAAGGGACAAGGGTGGATTCAAGGAGGCCAGGGAGGAGACCAGGATCGCAGAGAGAGATGATGGAAACTGGGGCTGGAGGAACTCCCCAGATGGAAAATACTGAGTGATGCTTCCCATGAATATGCAGTGGGGCAACAACATTAAAATTCATAGTGAAGGGATGAATCATACAACCTAAAAAAAAACAAGTCTGAGACCTCGCAACTTGTTGAAAGTAGAATTTGGGCGCTTTCCCTAATTATAGACCTATTACTACCATGATTCTGCATTGAAGCAGTGCCCATTGATACTGTAGTTTTCTTTTTAGTGGAGGGATTTGATACTGTGTGTGCGTGTGTGCGTGTGTGCATGGTGGGGGAAGGGATTTGATACTTTTTTCAAAGTTAATTGACTATACTGCGTATCCAGAGTTTACGATGTCAAACTGGATTTCTCAGTAAAACAGGGGTTGGCAAACTTTTTCTATAAAAGACCAGATAGGAAATAGTCCATGTATTTGCAAGCCACAAGGTCTTTATCCTAATTACTTAACAATGCTGCAGAAATGCCTATGCAGACAAAGAAAATATGTAAATGAATGGGTAAGTCTGTGTTCCAATAAAACTTTATTTCTACAGCAGTGGACTGCATTTGGCCCATGGATTATAGTTTGCCAATGCCTGGTATAATACCTGTTTATTTGCACGATCAGAATAATTTTTTTTCCTACAAAACCATTTTAAGACATTTTCTCCCAACTGTTTTGTAAAATCAGGGTGCATCTAACAAACCTGTGCTTATCTTAATACCAGAAAGTATGATCTAATTTATAGACTGTCTGTTCCAGGGTTTCAACATCTTAAGGATCCCTTGGAGGAAACTCAGGGGAAACAGGACAGGTCTTTGGGCCCCTGCTTCTACTTCAACTAGGAGCCCCTCTTTGATCCATGTCTTTTTATTGGTGGTCTCCATAGGAGTTTATTTGAAACAAAGAGGCTAGAAAAAATTTGAAAACCACAATCCAGGCCAGTGGGTTGAAGATACTCTCTCCCTTTCAGGACCTTTCAGTTCCTTTTACATCAGCGTCATGTAATAAGGAGGCATTTATTACTTAATTGTTCATAGAAGAAATTAACATCACATTTCTAGCTGGATATTGGAGGCAGCAGAGCGTTTCTTTTGTGGCTGTATTTGTGGGGTAGAGCATGTGCTCTACAGACCAAAGGGAGCACAGACCAAAGAAGCTCATGCAGATTTAGACTCCAGACAAAGGCCATCCTGCCCCTGGAGTAGAGCGGTGGGAGGGTCTACTTTTCGAGCCTTTGAATGCCACCAAGGGCAGTGGTGGCAAAGTGGGTTGGAATTATTGTTACACACAGTTGAGTTTAAATCTGTTTTGCCACTTAATAGCTTGCCTTAGTTTGCCAGAGCTTTCATAACAAACTTCTACAGGGTGGATGGCTTAGAACAGCAGAAATTTATTGTCTCATTATTTTGGAGGCTAGGAGTCCAAGCTCAAGGTGTCTGCAGGAAAACGCTTCGTTTGTGTTCTATAGTGAAGACACTGTAAGTGCCTCTCTTCTGGCTTCTGGTGGTGGTTTGCTGGCATCCGTGGCATTCTCAGCCTCCATTGTCACATGGCATTCGCCTCTATATCTGTCTATCTGTCCACATTTCTTCCCCTTATAAGAACACCTGTCGTATTGGATTAAGGGGCCCTCTACTCCAGCATGACTTCATTTTAACTTGCCTCATTCCATCTATAGCAACCCTACTTACAAATAAGGTTATATTCTGTGGTACTTGGGATTAGGATTTCTCTCTCTGTATATTATTATTGTTATTATTTGGTCTGGGAATTGAACCCAGTTTTCCTGCATGAAAAGCGAGCATTCTACCACTGAACCACCTGTGCACCCCTCAACATATATTTTTGGAGAACACAATTCAATTTTTAACATAGCAGGAGACATTATTTCACTCTCTGATTATCTGTTTTCCACCTGGAAAACTTCTCTTCCAAGGTGTTGGGTGGATTAAATGAATTAATCTGTGCAAATTGACTAACACATTGCCAGGTATTTGATAAATATTAATTTCTAGCTCCCTTTTTCTTCTTCATTCCTGTCCTCCGGGATATGGGAGGAACTCAAAGACTCTTGGAGAACTTCTCCTGTCTCTTTCCTATTGACCCCAATCTCCGTGTCTTGATCTTATATTCTCTCTTCAGGATGTGGCCAAGTTCTGCGGGCCCCCAAGGGTCAGATTTTGTTGGAGAGCTACCCTCTAAATGCTCACTGCGAATGGACCATTCATGCCAAACCTGGATTCATCATCCAACTAAGGTAAAGGGCTGAAGTCAGAATTAAGGAATCTGAGCTTCGAAGGAAATAGTTATGGGACTGTGGGCCCTGGATCCAAGTGGCCAAGGCTAACACCCAAGAATTGCTGTTTTTTTTTTTTCATGAGCAGGCATCGGGAATTGAACCCGGGTCTCTGGTAATGCAGGTGAGAACTCTACCACTGAGCCACCATTGCCCACCCAAGAGTTGGTTTTTAAAAGCAGAAGAAGTGTACTGGAGTCTTTCTCGTTGCTTCTGAATAGCTCAGTGGTTTAAGCTATAATCATAATTACTGCAAACTAAATACTTGCATTCCTACCCTAGAACTGTGAGATGAATAGAACTCAAATGTTTTTGCTTCAACCAACAAAGCAAAATACTAAGAGAAATCTGCTCGTTCACCAATAGTTAACACATTTACCCAGTACTATGCAGGGTTCTGTGGAAAGGATGTGAAGAAATAAAAGGTGTGTGTCTAACCTTCAAGGAATTTACACTCTAGATTATGGTTTATGATTGTCATCTCTTAATTGTTGCTCTCAGAAAAGCAGCAACCACTCCTACAACAAATAAATTAATTCTCTCTGTGGAAGAGGAGCCATTTCTTCTTACAGAGATTTGGAGTACTCAGCAAATATTTAATTTATGCCAAAATCCAAACTATAGACCTGTTCCACGGTAAATATTGATAAATACACAAGAGAGTGCTGTTTAATGAGAACTGTTCATTGCTGCCTCCTAGTGCTTGGAAAAATGCATGGTACACCATAGGTGATCAATAAATACTTATTGCATGAACAGCATTGACAGAACTACTTTCTGCCTCCAATGTATCTCTTCTTTCCTAGCAAACTTCTCTCTTTTTCCTCCCCAGGGAAGCGGAGTGGTTCACTTGCCCCTGGGATTTCTAGGGACTTTGTCCACTTAGCTCTTACCTTTTCTAACCAGTGGGGAGGGTAGCGGTGATGGACATCTCAAAACCTGCAGAACAGAAGCTTTCAGTAAATATTTTTTGGATGAAGCAGTGCACCCAGAAGTTACTGCATGCCAGCTGGCCCCTTAAATGTCACTCTGTCCTCCAGAAAGGGCAACAGGGTACCACACATTGGAAGGATCCATTGCAAAACAGAACTCCCCCATCCTCCTCACCCTGTACAGGCTTATGGTAGCTAGTGTCCCTGTACCCTGAGGTCTAGAGGATGAGAGTGGAGGCTCATTAATTGGCTTTCCCAGGAAAAGGCTAGTTCAAGCAGTAAGCGAAGAACCACACTAACCCACCTAATTGCCTCAAGGCCAGTTCTGCCAGATGTAACAAGGATAAGTGTTAAATAATTCATGTGAATACTTCAGCAGCTCAGGGACCAGGCCAAGTGGTCCCATCGGGTCTCTGATAGAGCTTCTCCAACATCTAGGATGCAAAAAAGAAAAAAAAAAAAAAAAAAAACCAAAAATGGTAGGGGATTTGAGAAGGTCTGTCATCTCTGCCCCAGAAAGGCTGGAAAATTTGTAAATTTCTTTTCAGCTCATTAAACCAGGACCTCCTGGCCAGGGAGAATGATGATGGAAGCACTCTGGAGCATGTGCACAATGCTGAGGCCAAAAGCTGAGCAGTCCCTTTTCGTCATCCCCCACAGCCAGGCGTTCACAAAACCCACTTTTTTTCTCAGCCTTTAAAATAACCCCAAGAGCATCCCCACATCTGCATCTCCAGCGCCATCACTCTCCTTCACACTAGCGCTGTCTCTCACCTGGACTCTGTCTTGGCCTCCCAACTGGCTTCCCCACTCTCACGCTTTCCAGTTCTTCACTCTCCTCAGTGTAGCGGCAGTGATCCTTCAAAATCACAAATAATTATTCTCCTGTTGAAACCTTGCAGGAGCTTCTTTTTTGGGTTTGGAATAAAATGTGAATTCCTCACCACGCAGGACTGGACTCTGGTGTCCTTGCTGACCTTGTCCTACACTGCTTCCCCCTCACTCATCACCTCGCAGCTTCCATGACCTCCTTTCAGTTCCTCAGATGTGCCGAGACCATTACTGCCTCATTTAAGGTTCTGTCCAAGTATCATGTCCTCAGAAAGCTCTTACTCCTCCGGTCAAAGAAATTCATCTCATCTCCAATCTTCCAGGACCATTTTCCTATCAGATTAGGCCAGTGGCTCCATCACTGGTCCTTGAATATGCTCAGGGGCCACAGGACTGCCCAGGACCCACCTGTCTCCTTCTGTCACCCTCTGCCCAGGACGCACCTGTCTCCTTCTGTCACCCGCTGCCCAGGACCCACCTGTCTCCTTCTGTCACCCACTCCACCCGCAGGTTGGTCATGTTGAGCCTGGAGTTTGACTACATGTGCCAGTACGACTATGTTGAGGTCCGCGACGGGGACAACAGTGACAGCCAGATCATCAAGCGTTTCTGTGGCAATGAGCGGCCAGCTCCCATCCGGAGCACGGGCCCCGCTCTCCACATCCTCTTCCATTCTGACGGCTCCAAGAACTTTGATGGCTTCCATGCCATTTTTGAGGAGATCACAGGTAAAGGTCATGGAGACAACTGTAGCATTTTGTGGCTGTGCTCCAGGCAAATATCTCCGCTCTGGGTACCTCCCTTTCTCTCTGCTCAGACTCTGCTATTCCGAGTCCTCAAAAGTAACCTACACATCGAGAAGAGAAAGATTGGCAAGGTGTGTTTCAACAAGGTTCATGCAAAACCAGAAGTGAGAATTTTATCCCCCCTTTACAGATAAAGTGGCTGAAGCACAGAGAAGTTGGGTAATCTGCCCAAGGTCACACAGCTATTTGAGATAAAACCAGGAATTGGGATACCAGCAGTTTGACTCTCATGGTTAACAACACTGACTGGCTCCCTGGCAGATCAAGCTGTGTGACCTTGAGTAAATCCTTCTACTCTCTGGGCCACAATTTCTTAATCAGTGATAAGGGAATAATAATAGATCCTCCACCATTATGGAGACTCTGAGAATTAAATGAGATAGAACAGGTAAAGAGTGTCTGGTATATAAAAAGCACTCCATAGCTGCCCGGCCCCAGGTGTGCCCTTAGCCTCCATTTTGCCTTATGTAAAATAGGTATTAAAAGCCTTAAATACAATGGTATATACCATTTGCTTTAGGAGTAACTCTAAACATGATTTGAACTCCTGCCCTGAAATTAGGAAGTAGGATTTGACCAAAATCAACAGTGTTCAATTCTAAGGAACCACTCCAGCTCTCATTGTTCTGAAATTAGATTGCATCAGATTTTACAAACTAAACACAGGCTCAGAGTTCTATTTTCCGAATGCCAAATGAAAAATAAAAAAGAAAGTGGAATGTCATGTTGACCATGCAGACTTCCTTATGTAAGGTGTGATACGAAAGTCTCAGGAAAGCAGGTGGGTGGCAGTGGAATCATTCTTTCGGCCCCATCCATTCAGCGAGGCCAGCAGACACTCCCAACCCCCCTGCCTGTTCCCTTCCCCGCCCCAAATACTCCCTACAGGAGCTCCCAGAACCTGCCCCCAGGAGTCTGCGTGCCTTTCTCTGATGATGTGACCTGTGAGCCTTGTGTGGCCTGGAGCAGGCGGAGGGCTCTGGTTTGGCTGCTGTGCTGTGCTGTGCTGTGCTGTGGCTTAGCCTGAGCAGGGTCTCCTGCAAAGTAAAGCTGTGGGTATTTACAGCATTTGGTGAGAGGCTTGCTCCAGGAGCCTGGGAGGGAACAGAAGGGGCAGCTTGGACAGTGTGTGACCCTATGAAGGGAGGGCCGGGAAGCTCTTTTCACCCTCTGAAATGTGCTCTTCAACCTTCCCTTGAGAACGTTCTCCTGTTTCCAAAAAGCCCCTGGCCGTGCTTTGGAAACAGTATTCAGCCACGTTTTGGAGTGAGGCAGAATTGGCATGAATCCCGGCTCTGCCACCTGGGCACTGTCTCTTTAAACCTCAGTTTTCTCATCTGTAAAATGGGATTTATACCATCTCTCAGGATTATTAGGGACTATATAATTTCAGTGACTGTAAAGGACTGGCCATATGAACCTCACGCACCCCTGCAATAGGTACTATCTCCATTTTATAGATGAGATGGCAGACAGCAGAGAGGTCTGTAAGCCAAACTGGCTTCCAATCTTGGCTTTGCACTTGATGACGATGTAAGAAGTAGATTCCTTTATTTTCAGGACCCTTATCTCTAAGGTCCAGAGGATAATGCCTAGTTTAACGATCAGGCTTAAAAGTGACAATGTCTCAAGCACTTTAGCATGGTCTTTGGCACAGATTAAGGCTTCATTAACTGATTGCTTTAGAATAATGCTCAGTAGCTTGAATTAGCAGACTAAAGGCTACTGCTGAGTCTCCAGCTATAAAAAGCAGGAAGTTTCCTGTCCCTGCCTTTGAGAAGCAGGGAAGGCACTGCCCCTCCCCAAGAGCCTTTCCCATATAGGGAGGTAGGGACGGACTCCAGGCCATACCCTCAAGTATGCCCAGATCCCCAAGTCAAATAAAACAATTGGTTTTCTTCAATTCATTCATTTATTCAGTATTTTTCCCCCATCCTTCGTTATGTGTCAGGCATTGTGCTGGAATGCTGGAGAAACAGGAATCGATAGAACAGATGAAGTACTTGTCTTCATAGAGCTGAGAGGCTAGGAGACACAAACATATACATAGATAAAATTGTTGCAAGTTACAATAAGAATTGTAAAGAAATAAAATAGGGTCCACTTGAGTTGGAGAATAATGGAGAAGACTCTACTTAGGTGAGGTGTTCAGGGAAGGCTGCTCTGAGGAGGTGGCATTTAAGCTGAAACCTAAGGAACAGGAAAGGACTGGGCTGCAGAGAGAGAGAGGGCAGCTTTCTAGGCAGAGGAAACTACACTTGCAAAGGTTCTGACGTGGCAAAGACTTTGGCACGTTCACTGAAAAGAAAACCAGGGTGGCCGGAGCAGAGAGAGGCAGGGGAGAGTCACAAGATGAGGTAGAAAGAAAGTCAGAAAGCCGGTCATGCCAAGCGTGGGAGGAATTTTGATTTTGCTCCAAGTGCCAGGCAGGCGCTGGGAGGCGTGAGACGGTGGTGCTGTGACCATTTGCCTTTCCTGTGCATGATGCAGTGGGAGGTGTGGTGGGGAAAGGGCAAGAGGCTGAGAAGAAGGAGCCATCGGAGAAGGGGAGAAGAGAAGTTCCC
>PVIY010032728.1:0-28742 GCA_004026745.1 Myrmecophaga tridactyla
TCAGTTTCTTCTTTTTGTTCTTTCCTTGCCTTCTTTATATCCTCCCTCAATTCATTGATTTGGTTTTTGATGAGGTTTTCCATGTCTGTTCGTACATTCTGAATTAATTGTTTCAGCTCCTGTATGTCATTTGAATTGTTGGTTTGTTCCTTTGACTGAGCCATATCTTCAATTTTCCTAGTGTGATTTGTTATTTTTTTGCTGGCATCTAGGAATTTAATTACCTTAATTAGTTTATTCTGGAGATTGCTTTCACTTCTTTTATCTAGGGTTTTCTTGCTGGATGAGTTTGTTGTCTATCTGTTCTTTGACATTCCGTTCAGCTTTATCTGGACCTTTAGCTTAAGTTTTGTTTAACAGAGGAGAATTTTTCAGTTCTTGTTTTCTTGTTTCTTGCCCTGCTTGTGTGGTGCCTTTCCCCACACAAACACACTTAGGAGGGTCTACTTAGATATTATAGACCCCAGCCAGATTTTCCCAGACCAAACTGGCCTCCTACCAGGAGGAAAGAGTCACCTGCATTGGTTTTCCCTGAGGGTGAGACCCAGCAGGTTGAAAGACTTTCCTGTGAAGTCTCTGGACTCTGTTTTTCTTATCCTGCCCAGTATGTGGCGCTTGTCTGCCTGCAGGTCCCACCAGCATAAGATGATGTGGTACCTTTAACTTTGGCAGACTCTCCCTGCTGGGGGCATGGTGGAGACAGAGGAGAGGTTGTAGGTTGGTTTTAATGGCTTCATTTTCTGTCAGTCCTGCCCCCTTGGCATCAGGGCAAAAATGAGCAACCTCTGCTTTGATCAGGTTCACCTAAGCTGGGGGCCTATTTTTAGTAGTCAGAATTTGTTAATTAGTTCCACAATTGGCACTTGATTGTGCCCAGTCCCTGCTGCTGGTAAAGTTCTTTCCTTTCCCCTCTGGGAAGCGGCCTGTCGGGGAGGGGCGCTTGCCACCATAGCTTTGGGAACTCACGGTTCTGGGGGGTGCTCACAGCCGGTCCGGCTGGTCCAGACTGGGGTACATTGTGTGTCTGGTCACTGACGGGGCCCCAGGAACTGTTCTGTACTGTTTCTGGTTATATAGTAGTTGTTCTGGAGGACGAACTAAAATGCGCATGTTGTTAAGCTGCCATCTTGACCCGGAACTCCATCCCATAAGTTTTGATATGTTGTGTTTTCATTTTCATTTGCTTCCAGATTTTACTGATTTCTCTTGTAACTTCTTCGTTGACCTACTGGTTGTTTAAGTTTGTGTTGTTGAGCCTCCACATATTTGTGAATTTTCTGGCACTCTGCCTATTATTGATTTCCAACTTCATTCCTTTATGATCTGAGAAAGTGTTTTGTATGATTTCAATCTTTTTAAATTTATTGAGACTTGCTTTGTGACCCAGCATATGGTCTATCCTTGAGAATGGCCCATGAGCACTTGAGAAAAAGGTATATTCTGCTGTTGTGGGGTGTAGTGTTATATAAATGTCTGTTAAGTCTAGCTCACTTATTGCATTATTCAAATTTTCTGTTTCTTTATTGATCTTCTGTCTAGATGTTCTGTCCATTGATGAGATTGTGGAATTGAAGTCTCCAACTGTTATGGTAGATGTGTCTATTTCTCTTTTCAGTGTTTTCAATGTTGGCCTCATGTATTTTGGAGCATTCTGTCTCAGTGCATAAATATTTATAATTTTTATGTCTTCTTGTTGAATTGTTCCTTTTATTAATAATACTGTCCTTCTTTGTCTCTTTTAATTGTTTTACATTACAAGTCTAATTTGTGGATATCAGTATAGCTACTCCTGCTCTTTCTGATTGTTACTTGCATGAAATATCTTTTCCCAACCTTTCACTTTCAACCTATGTTTATCCTTGAGTCTAAGATGTGTTTCCTATAGACAGTATATAGATGGGTCCTGTTTTTTAATCCATTATGCCAGTCTATGTCTTTTCATTGGGGAGTTTAAGCCATTAACATTTAGTGTTATTACTGTACGGGTAGTACTTTCTTCTACCATTTTGCCTTTTGGATTTTATATGTCATTTCTAATTTTTCTTCTTTTTACCTTTACTGATTGTCTTCCTTTCTACACTCTTCTCCACACCTGTCTCTCCTGTCTTTTCATATCTGCCTCTATTGCTCCCTTTGGTATTTCTTGAAGAGCCAGTCTCTTGGTCACAAATTCTCTCAGTGATTTTTTTTGTTTGAAAATGTTTTAATTTCTTCCTCATTTTTGAAGGGCAATTTTGCTGGATATAGAATTCTTGGTTGGCAGTTTTTCTCTTTTAGTAATTTAAATATATCATCCCACTGTCTTCTCACCTCCATGGTTTCTGCTGAGAAATCTATGCATAATCTTATTGGGCTTCCCTTGTATGTGATGGATTGCTTTTCTCTTGCTTCTTTCAAGATCCTCTCTTTCTCTTTGACCTCTGACATTCTGATTAGTAAGTGTTTTGGAGTATGTCTATTTGGATCTATTCTCTTTGGGGTGTGCTGCACTTCTTGGATCTGTAATCTTAAGTCCTTCATAAGAGTTGGGAAATTTTCAGTGATACTTTCCTTCATTAGTTTTTCTCCTCCTTTTCCCTTCTCTTCTCCATCGGGGACACCCACAACACATATATTCATGCACTTCATATTGTCATTCAATTCCTTGAGTCCCTGCTCATGTTTTCCATTTTTTCCCCTATATTTTCTTTTGCTTGTCAGATTTCAGATGTTCCATCCTCCAGTTCACTAATCCTATCTTCTGCCTCTTGAAGTCTCACATTGTAGGTCTCCATTGTTTTTCTCATCCCTTCTACTGTGCCTTTCATTCCCATAATTTCTGTGATTTGTTTTCTCAGACTTTGGGTTTCTTCTTTTTTGTTCATTCCTTGCCTTCTTTTTATCCTCCCTCAATTCATTGATTTGGTTTTTGATGAGGTTTTCCATGTCTGTTTGTACATTCTGAATTAATTGTTTCAATTCCTGTATCCCATTTGAATCGTTGGTTTGTTCCTTTGACTGGGCCATATCTTCAATTTTCTTAGTGTGATTTGTTATTTTTTGCTGGCGTCTAGGCATCTAATTACCTTAATCAGTTTATTCTGGAGATTGTTTTCACTTCTTTTACCTAGGATTTTCTTGCTGGATGAATTTGCTGTCTATCTGTACTTTGACATTCAGTTCAGCTTTTTCTGGACCACTAGCTTAGGTTTTGTTTAACAGAGGAGAAATTTTCAGTTCTTGTTTTCTTGTTTCTTGCCCTGCCTGTATGGTGCCTTTCCTCCACCCCCCCCACCCCCACACCACACTTAGGAGGGTCTACTTGGGTACTATAGACCCCAGCCAGATTTTCCTAGACCAAACTGGCCTCCTGTCAGGAGGAAAGAGTCACCTGAGTCAGTTTTCCCTGAGGGTGAGACCCAGCAGTTTGAAAGACTTTCCTGTGAAGTCTCTGGACTCTGTTTTTCTTATCCTGCCCAGTTTGTGGTGCTTGTCTGCCTGCACGTCCCACTAGCATAAGATGATGCAGTACCTTTAATTTTGGCAGACTTTCCCTGCTGAGAGGCATGGTGGAGACAGAGGAGAGGTTGTAGGCTGGTTTTAATGGCTTCAAGTTACCAATCCCTTGTGTCTGAATTCCTTAAGGGAGGGATTCTACCTGAGTGGGGCCTCACCCCTCCCCTGGGGAAGGCACAGGCTCCAGACAAGCTCTCAAACAAGCTTGTTTCTGCCTATGCCTAGGGCAGTTGTAGTCTGAGAAGCCCTGCCACTGTATCCAAAGGCAGTCAAGTGTTTGTAGAAACACAGCCAGAAAAACCTCTGTTTCTTTTTTTTTCTTTTTTTCCAGCATCCCTACGCCCTTGGCACCAGGGCAAAAATCAGTGACCTCCACTTTGACTGGGTTCACCTGAGTTGGGAGCCTATTTTTAGTAGTCAGAATTTGTGAATTAATTCCATACTTGAGGCTTAGTTGCACTCAGCCCCTGCTGCTGGTAAAGTCCCTTTCCTTTCCACTCTGGGAAGCAGCCTGCGAGGGAGGGGCCCCCGCCACCACGGCTTGGGGAACTCACAGTTCTGGAATGCTCACAGCCAGTCTAGCTGGTCCAGACTGGGGTACGCTGTGTGTCCGGTCCCTAATGTGGCCCCAGGAGCTGTTCTCTACTGTTCTTGGTTACTTAGTAGCTGTTCTGGAGGATGAACTAAATCCCACACCTTGCTAAGCCACCATCTTGGCACCCTATTTTTCATTTTTTTCCTCATCTGTCCATATCCTGGATAAAAGGAGAATCAGCCACAAAGTTTTCACAATTACATGATCCCATTGTAAAAGCTATATAGTTATACAATCTTCTTCAAGAATCAAGGCTACTAGAACACAGTTTAAGAGTTTCATGACCCGCAGTTTTTAATAAGTCAACTACATATTAATAAACCTTTACACTATTCAATTGCGCATCATTATTTTAGTCAGTGGAAAACAAACTAATCCTAGAATTTTCAATTAATGAATTGAGTGCAGACACTACTAAGTTTTCAATTTATACCAGCGTTGGTTTTTTGTTAGAAGTAAAGATTCTCAATATGTTTTGAAGAACCTTGCTTTGCTGCTTTTACAGGACCCTCAAGTCCCTGCCTTATAGCCTAATATCTCCCTTTTTCTCTAAACATGAGTTCCTTACCACTTAACCTCAAGGAACTTGGATCCCAGCAAGTTTACATTTTAGAGCTTATTTTATGTGCAACATTGTATTGCTGCTATTCAAAATCTATCTTTAAAGTAAGATTTCTCAGGATTTTGGTTTTTGTTTTCCAAATAAAATAAGAGACATAATTTTATGGGAAACATACATCTGCCATCTCCAAGAACTACATGGCTGCTTTGTAAACTGTAACTGGAGGGAAAGGCTAATTAATTAATCATTCCCTCAAATATCATAACTAATGTTACTTAAAGATTATGAAGTACCAGGCACAATGGTAAAATCCTTACTTACTTTCCTTTTTTTAAAATGAAGGCAACCCAACCAATTAAGAAGTATGGCACCCCTCATTTTACATATGAGGAAACTGAGGCTGAGAGATTAAATGACTTGTCCAAATTTTCAAAGCTAGTAATTGATGGTGCTAACTTAGATGGGCTCTGACTACAAAATCTAGACTAAACCATTATGTTCTTTTTGAAGGAAAAAATTACTGTTAAATGTTAGCCTAATCTCATCTGTCTACCTGGAAATATCATTAAATTCTGTTTTAAATGTTTATAGTATCCAATTTGAACTTCTTGGATAATAGAAAAATATAAATATATACATATATTTAAACAGGGCCCCCTTGACAAGTAGCACTTTTATTTCCTAACCACAAATTCTATTGCTTCTCCATTGAGAGTGCTGTTATGATTATCATGGTGAAGTTCAACAGTGAATAAGACCTGAAAGGCTCTTATTTCCATTCCATAATGCACATACACTCAGCTAAATTGTCTTATTTTCATTCTTGTAATAATTTAAATTATTGGGATTTAGAGTCTTGGCACATAGTTGGCACTCACTAAGTATCTATTGAATGGATGGATGTGTTTGCCCCTTTTCTGAACTCTATTGCACTTACTTCCTAAAGACTGGACCTACTCTCCTTTAAGTTTCCTTTTCAACAAAAAGAGAAGTTTGGGATAGAAGAGTACCAAGGAACATTCAGCGCTGCAACTCTATGAGTCTATAGTTAGTACATACCATTCGGTCCTAAAATATATATCATAGTTGCTCCTTAACTGCTTCAGCTATGTTAGTCTTGTTTCCTTAGCCAGATTTCAACCAAGGAATTGTTCAATTCTTTTATCAGCCACATGGACCTTAACACAGTGCTAGACGTATAGTAGATGTGATAGATTGAATTATGTACCCAAACAAAGATATGTTCCTTTTTTAAAAAAATATTTTTATTGAGATATCTTCATGTACCACACAGTCCATCCAAAGTATACAATGTCTCACAATATCATTGCATAGCTGTACGTTCATCACTATGATCATTTCTAGGACATTTGCATCACTCCAGAAAAAGAAATAAAGAGATAAAAGAAAAACCCAAACATCCATACCCCTTGCCCCTCCCTCTCATTGACTACTAGTATTGCAATCTA
Source organism: Myrmecophaga tridactyla (assembly GCA_004026745.1). NCBI lineage: Eukaryota > Metazoa > Chordata > Mammalia > Pilosa > Myrmecophagidae > Myrmecophaga > Myrmecophaga tridactyla. Next base: position 6,122 of record PVIY010032728.1, read on the forward strand.
CCCAGTTATTTTTGCTCCTTATTCCCCCTCCTTTATTTATTTATTTATTTATTTATTTCTGTCCTTATTTTTTCACTCATCTGTCCATAGTCTGGACAAAGGGAGTGCAGACATTTCTTAATCTTAATCCATGTTCCCATGTAAATAGGATCTTTTGAAGACGTATTTTTCAGTCTAAGGTGGGGACTCATTTATACACAGGATCTTCTAATATTCTTCTTAGGTGTGACCCAATTGAATCAGGGGGACCCTTAATCCATATCTTGGAATCCTTTATGTGCAGGAGAAATTTGGATACAGTCAGCCAGTGAAGCCAGAAGCTGGAAGTCAGAGGAAACTGGAAGAGCAGATACAAGGAAACAGAGATTGGTATATGATAGAAGGCAGAGGAATCCCAAGGATTGCAGTAAACCAACATCAGAATTCTACAGACTGGGAGAAAGTATGGTCTTGCTGACATCTTGATTTTGGACTTCTAGCCTCCAAAATTGTGATACAAATTCTGCTTGTTGACCACTGGATGGTATTTGTCATAGCAGCCCTGGCAGACTAAGTAGATAATCTATCAGTGTATTCATCACAATCTCTTACAAATGGCAAAAGTTTAATAAATATTTGACAATACTGTTATGAAAATTATTTTCAATTTTATAAATTTTGTTGGATTACTGTGCTGATCTGAATCTGTGGTGGACCCCAGAAAAGCCATGCCCTTTGATCCTCATTCAATATTGCTAGGTGGGAAATTTTGATTGTTTCCATGAAGATGTGACCCATCTAATTGTGGGTGGTAACTTTTGATTAGATGATTTCCATGGAGGTGTGTCTCCACCCACTGAAGGTGGAGTTGCTTGCTGGAATCCTTTAAAAGAGGAAACATTTTGGAGAGAGTCCTTTTTGGTAGAGCCACATGAAAGCTAGCAGTCACTGCCATGTTTGCCATGTGCCCTTCCAGCTGACAGAGAACATCATTGGCCTTCTTGAACCAAGGTATCTTTCCCCAGATGCCTTAAATTGGACATGTCTATAGACATGTTTTAATTGGGACATTTTCTTGGCCTTAGAACTGTAAACTAGCAACTTATTAAATTTCCCCTTTTAAAAGCCATTCTGTTTCTGGTATATTGCATTCTGGCAGTTAGCAAACTAGAACAGATTTTGGTACCAGAGAGTGGGGTGCTGCTGCAGTTTGTAAATACCAAACATGTTGGAATAGCTTTTTAAATGGATAAGGGGAAGAATCTGGAGAAGTTGTGAGAAGCTTGATAAAGAAGGCCCAGAATGCTTTGAAGAGACTACTGGTAGAAATGTGGACTCTAAAGACACTTCTGATAAAGTCTTAGACAGAAATGAGACATGTGTCATTATAGACTGGAAAGAAGGTGGTCCTTGCTTTAAAATGGCAGATAATTTGGCAAAATTGACTACTGGCTTTGGCTGGAAGGCAGATTTTAAAATCCATGAACGTGGATATTTAGCAGAAGAGATCTCCAAATTAAAAGTGGAAAGTGCAGCCTGGTTTCTCCTCACAGCTTATAGTGAAATGTGACAGGAAAGAGATAAGCTGAGAACTGAACTCTTGGGTACTAAGAAAGCAGGAATTGATGTTCTGGAAAATTCTGGGCTTCCAGGAGAGGAGACCCCAAAGAATGGTGCCCCATGTGAGGATTTGGCTAAATGTGGAACCAGCCAGCCATTTCAGAGAAAGCCAAGATGGGACATGGAGTTATCTAGGAAGGATTTGTGGAAACTCCTTATGTCTGATGGGCACAATCCAAGGCTATTGCATAGAAAGAAAGCCAATGAGAGTGCTGTGGGACCTGTATAAACAGAGCCATTGCCAGTCTGGACTTGGGGGTTCAGTGAAGGGACACATTGGAGGAAAAATGACTTCAGAGGCAAAACCATGGAGGCTGAGGTCTGAAGTCAAGAAGCCTCAGGCCAAGAGAGTGGACCCATCCAAGCCCATGGAGGGGGTGAGTTTACCCCGAAGGCATAGGATGGGCCTTCCACCTCGTTGCAGTGGAAGAGTCATGCCGCTTCAGGCCTTGGAGAGTGTGAAGCACATTCCTCGGGTTTTGGGGAGAGCCTTGCTGCCACCACATGGAGGGGTTGAGCATGTGCCCCAGAGAAGGCAGAGAGCCCAGGTGCGGCCCCAATGCTTGGAGAGGGTGGAGCCGAGAAAAAGGTGGTCTCCCCAATGTCCTCCAAGGTTGTGTTCAGAAAGAGGCAGGCCTCTGTACAGGCCCTTGGAAAGGGTGGGGCAGCCATTTTCTAAAGCCCTGAGGATGAATGACTCTCAGACTTTGAAATCTAATGGACTTTGCCCTGCAGGTTTTTGAAACTATATGGGTCCGGTGACCCATGTGTTCCTTCCTCCCTATGGAAATGTGTATATGTATCCTATGAATGTTCCTCCTTTGTACGTTGGCAGCAAATAAAGGTCCAGAGCAAATGGAGAGAATTTTGCCTTAGGACAGACCATGCCTATAACTGACTTGGTGAAATTTTATACTGACTCTAAATTGGTACTTCATTTGTATTGCTACCAAAAGGTTTAAGGTTTTCTGATATTGTTATGGAATAAATGTATTTTGCATTTGGAAAGAGCATATCTTTTTGGGGTCCAAAGGGTGGAATGTGCTGGTCTGAATCTGTGGTGGACCCCAGAAAAGCCATGCCCTTTGATCCTCATTCAATGTTGCTGGGTGGGAGTATTTTGATTGTTTCCATGAAGATGTGACCCACCCAATTGTGGGTGGTAACTTTTGATTAGATGATTTCCATGGAGGTGTGTCTCCACCCACTGAAGGTGGAGTTGTTTGCTGGAATCCTTTAAAAGAGGAAACATTTTGGAGAGAGCCCTTTTTGGTAGAGCCACATGAAAACCAGCAGGCGCTGCCATGTTTGCCATGTGCCAGCTGAGAGAGAAACGTTGAACATTGTTGGCCTTCTTGAACCAAGGTATCTTTCCCCAGATGCCTTAAATTGGACATGTCTATAGACTTGTTTTAATTGGGACATTTTCTCAGCCTTAGAATTGTAAACTAGCAACTTATTAAATTTCCCTTTTTAAAAGCCATTCTGTTTCTGGTATATTGCATTCCAGCAGCTAGCAAACTAGAACAACTACCCAAAGCCTGTATTTCTAATCTTCACAAATGTTTTATTAGTCAGGGTTCTCTAGAGAAACAGAACCAACAGGAGATATCTGTAAATAGTATGAGATTTTTTTAAAGTGTCTCCTGCAACTGTGGGGATAAAACAGTCCAAATTTCATATGGCAGGCTGCAAGCTGGCACTCCAAAGACGGCCTCTGATGAATCACCCATGAAAGGCTAGCTGCTGAAATAGAGATGACGGTTCTCTCTTTTGATTGCTGAAACTATCACCTCCCCGTTAAAAGCCTTCAACTGATTAGATTAAATATCTCTCCTTGCTGAGGGCACACCCCTTAGCCTACTGCCTATGTAATCAGCCACAGATGCACTCAACAAAATATACTCATGGCAACAGACAGGCCAGTGTTTGCTTGACCAGAAAACTAGGCAACATGAGCTGGCCAAGTTGACACGTGAACATAACCATCACAAATGTCAATCTTATTGCTTCCCCAGATTAACACAAATGTGGTACAAGTTAAAATTTTATACTTAAATTGTTAAGCCATATAATTAGATATTATATAATAGAATTCACAAAATCACACTGATGTCTCCTTTATGATTATAAATCAGATGTAAAACTAATTATACTGCATGGTTTATATGAGCTTGATCTCAGCCAAACGCTAGAATTTTTTTTCTCACCTGGTTTTTTAAATTGAGATATGTTCACATAGCATAAAATTCATGCTTTTTACATGTACAATTCACTGCTTTGAGTATATTCACAGAGTTCTGCAACCACCACTATTCCATTAAGTCCACCTCCACCACTAATTCCAGCACATTTTTCATCACCCCAAAAAGAAACTCTGTTTCTGTTAGCAGTTCCTCCCCATACCCTCCTTCCCCTCAGTACCTGATAAAATTAATCTATTTTCTGTCCCTACGGATATGACTATTCTGGACATTTAATATAAATATAATTATATAATGTGAAGCCATTTGTGTCTGGCTTCTTTCACAAAGTATGTTTCCAAAACTCATCATGTAGAAGCATGAATAAGTACTTCATTTTTTTTTAAATGGCTGAATAATATTCCATTGCAAAGATATTCCATATTTGTTTATCCATTCATCAGTTGATTGGTATGTTGGTCTGAAAGGATTATGCACCCCCAAAAAGCCACATTTAATCATAATTCAATCTTGTGGAGGAAACCATTTCTTTCAATTCCTAATCAGCACCATAGGGTGGATACTTGATTAGATTATCTCCTAGATTAGATTATTGCTGCCTCGCCCAATTGTGGGTATGAACTGTGATTAGATAGAGATGTAACTCCACCCATTCCAGGTGGACCTTGATTACTTTGCTGGAATCCTTTAAAAAAGGATGCATCTTGGAAAAAGCTTGAGAGCCATGACAGAGCCATGGAAAAGCCATATGAACCATGAAAGCCCACGCAGCCAGAGAGCTTTGGAGATGAGGAAGGAATATGCCCCTGGGGGAACCTCATGAATAAGAAGCCTGGAGAGGAAGCTAGCAAATGTCACCAAGTTCACCATGTGCCTTTCTAGTTGAGAGAGAAACCTAAACTTTATCAGCCTTTCTTGAGAGAAGGTAACCTCCTGTTGGTGCCTTAATTTATACATTTTTATAGACTTGCTTTAATTGGGATATTTTTGTGGCCTTAGAACTGTAAACTTGTATGCTGGTTTGAAAGGAAGTATGCCCCCTAGAAAAGCCATGTTTTAATTAAAATCCCATTTCATAAAGGTAGAATAATCCCTATTTGATACTGTATGTTTGAAACTGTAATCAGATCATCTCCCTGGATGATGTGATTTAGTCAAGAGTGGTTGTTAAGTTGGATTAGGTGATGACATGCCTCCACCCATTTGCGTGGGTCTTGATTCATTTACTGGAGTCCTATAAAAGAGGAAACATTTTGGAGAAGGGAGATTCAGAGAGAGCAGAGAATGCTGCAGCACCACAAAGCAGAGAGTCCACCAGCCAGAGAACTTTGGAGATGAAGAAGGAAAACGCCTCCTGGGGAGCTTCCTGAAACCGGAAGCCAGGAGAGAAAGCTAGCAGATATGTACCCTTCCAGCCAAGAGTGAAGCCCCGACTGTGTTCACCATGTGCCTTCTCACTTGAACTAAGGTATCTTTCCCTGGATGGATACCTTTGATTGGACATTTCTATTGACTTGTTCTAATTGGGACATTTTCTCAGCCTTAGAACTGTAAACTAGCAACTTATTAAATTCCCCTTTTTAAAAGCCATTCCATTTTTGGTATATTGCATTCTGGCAGCTAGCAAACTAGAACAACTTGCAACTTAATAAATCCCCCCTTTTAAAAGTCATTCTGTCTCTGGTCTATGGCATTCAGCAGCTTGCAAACTAGAACAAATAGCATCTGTATTGTTTCCACAGTTTGATTCTTATGAATAATCCCACTATAAACCTCCATGGTCAAGTTTTTGTGCAGACATCTATTTTCAATTCTCTTGGGTATATCTTAGAAGTAGAATTGCTGCCTCATATGTTTAACTTTTTGAGGAACTGCCAGACTGTTTTCCACTGCGGTTGCACCATTTTACATTACTATTAGCAGTGTATGAGGGTTCCAATTTCTTATCCTTGCCAACATTGGCAGTTGTCTTTTTTTATTACAATAATCTTAGCGGATATGAAATGAAATCTCATTTTTTTAAAATTTGCATTTACCTAATGGCTAATTGTGCTGGTTAGAAAGTGCTGCGTATCCCAGAAAAGCCATGTCCTTTAATTCTGATTCAATATTACAGGGTGGGAAACTTTGATTAGATTGTTTACATGGAGATATATCCACTCAGTTGTTGTGTGACCATTTGATTAGATGGAGATGTGACTCTCTAAGGTGTGTCTTGATCAATTTAATGATATCCTTTATAAAAGGGAAATATTTTGGAGGAAGCTCAGGTGCTTGGAGTTCCAATAGAGAGAGCAGATGCCATGAGACCCAGACATTTGTAGATGCAGAAAGAAAACATCCCTGAGGAAGCTGTTTGAAACCAGAAGCCAAACCCCTGGAGGTGTCAGCCATATGCCTTCCCTAACAGAGGTGTTCTGGACCCATCAGTCTTCCTTGAGTCATGGTATCTTTCACTGAATGCCTTAGTTTGAACATTATTATAGCCTTAGAACCATAAATATACAACTTAATAAATTCCCTTTTTAGAAGCCATACCATTTCTGGTATGTTGCATCCCAGTAGCTTTAGCAAACCAAAATATTAATGATGTTTAGCATCTTTTCATATGCTTATTGGCTATGTGTATATCTTCTTTGAAGAAATGTATATTCAAATCCATTGCCCAATTTTTTTTCAGAGTATTTATTTTATTTAACAAACACTTACAGAGTACTTATAATGTGCCAGATATTATTCTAAACACTTTACCATTATGAACTCATTTAATTCTTGTACAAACCTTATGATGATTTCCATTCTATAGATGAAGAAACTGTCCAGAGAGGTTAGGTGACTTTCCCAAGGTCACACAGCTGGTGAGTGGCAGAGCTGGCATTTAAATGCAGGGAATCAGGCAATGTCCAGATTGTTTTATGCTGCTGACAGAGGAGCTCCACCCATACCAAGAGAGAAATGACAGAGCCTGGTGTTTTCTCTGTGTGCCCAGTATCTACTGAACTAAAGAAAGGAATGGAGGATGAATGGCAGAGGTGCCTGGTGGCCATTATGAAGATTACAGGGCCTATGGGGCTGACTCAGGCCATTGCCCAATTTTTAATTAGGTGTTGTGTCTTTTTATTGTTGAGGTAGAAGTTCTTCATCAATTCTGGATACTAGTTTCTTATCCAATATATAATTTGCAAATATTTTCACCTATTCCATTTCACTTTCTTAGTAGTTTCCTTTGAAGCACAAAACTTTTAAATTTCCTTAAAGTTGGTATCAGTTTGTTAACGCTGCTGGAATGCAATATACCAGAAATGGTTTGGCTTTTATGATGGGGGTTTATTAATGTACAAACTTAGAGTTCTAAGACCATGAAAATGTTCAAATTAAGGCATCAACAACATGATACTTTCTCTGAAGAAAGGCTGCTGACATTTCGGACACCTCTGCACATGGGAAGGCACATGGCCATCATTTGTTGGTCCTTCTCTCCTGGGTGTCATTGTTTTCACCTTCTGGCTTCAGTGGCTTCCCCTCTCAGCTTCTGTGGGTCCTCTCTTAGCTTCTCTGGAGCTTCTCTGTAAGAGCTTCTCCTACTTTCATCTCTCTTAAAAAACTCCTGTACTAGGATTAAGACCCACCTAGAATGGGGTGGGTCATACCTCAAGTGAAATAACCTAACTAAAAGTTCTCACCCACAATATGTCTACACCCACAAGAATGAATTAAAAGAATATGGTCTTTTCTGGGGTGCATAACAGTTCCAAACTACCACAAGGTCTAATTTATCTATTTTCTTTGGTTGCTTAAGTTTTGGATGTCATACCTAAGAACCCATTGCCTAATCTAAGGTCACAAAGATTTATCCCTATATTTTCTTTAAGAATTTTATAGTTTTAGCTCTCACATTTTGATCTTTGATCCATTTTGAGTTAATTTTTGTATATGATACATACACTTGCATTTTAAATTATTCATATGTACATCATATATTTTATCTACAATCACTTATGTAGTAGTATAAAATATGATGGATTTAAGTATTGATAACAACAATCTTCAAAAAAACCAAGATTTTTAAATAAAATCACAGTTAATGCAGTTAATCCTAAACAAAAAAAGAATAAAAAATTACTTTCTTGATGGTATTAAGTTAAAATATAATACAAGCTTCCTCTGTTTATTACATTAAACTGGCTAACTTTTTTTTTTTTTTTTTTACTACGTAGCATTTATTTACCACTTGCGCCAAACTTGGGTTGGCCATCACCACTAACGAAGGACGTGACAACAGAAAAGAAAAACGGAAAGAAAAATAGACCGTACGAGCAGTTCAGAAGAAAAAACACGAAGAGCGCTGTAGACATCGGTCTAGCAAAAAAAAAAAAAAAAAGTGAATCTGAAGAGAAAAAAAAGAAAAAGAAAATCAAGTCTGTTAGTTCACACCGCAATTGAGGAGGGGGTGCACCGTTCCTGGAAGTACTGCAATACCAGGTCGATGCGTGGAGTGGACGGAGCAAGCTCCTATTCCATCTCCGTGCTTCAAAAATCCATTTAATATATTGTCCTTGGATAGAGGACGTATCAGATATTAAACTGATAAGAACAGATACTACACTTGATCTTAGCCAAAAGGCCGAGAAGCGATAAAATTGGCTAACTTTTTTCAAAGCATTTGTTTGATGCTTATCTGCAGGTATTCTGTAATATTTTGAGCTATTAGGAGTTTTTGTAAACCAATAATGCAATTTTGTATATTTTCAGAGACATAGCCAATTTTAAGTTGTTTGGGGAAAATGTAGTAAAAAGAGGTAATGAGAATATTAGAGATATTTCTCTATTCAGGAGTTGATATCTGAAAGGTTTTTTGAAGAGCAGTAATGCCAAGGTTATCTATTCATCAGAGCTCCTGAATACCTTTTGTATTTGAAAGCACTTTAAAAACCGTATAAACTTTTGCTCAAAAATATGAAGCAGGATTCAAGAAGGGATCAAAGAAATAAAGGCCAAGCTGGTTTGCCAAGCAGTGGTTCCCTGTATTTGAAACAACTGGAGACTCTTGTTCACCGAAAATTTTACACATTTTCTGTGAACTAGAGTTTAAAGGCCAAAGCACAAGACTTGTTTCAGAGAAGAAGAAGCTATTTAGGCATTGGTTAAAAAGTACGAGAGCTATAGACTTTCAAGAAGATGGCCAAATAGAATAGCTTGAACTTAGCCCTGCTCCACGGAAAAGTTACAGAAGGGACAGGACGGCAACTGAAGTGGCAATTCAGGACTGTGGCTGACCTGGGAGAGCCTTCTGCACCACACGCGGCAGCTCTGGTTGCAGAGGCCAAGGAACTGAGAGGCAGAAAGCTGGCTCTTGGCGCAGAGCTGTGGAGCCTGTGGGAGTGCACAGATGGGAACACAGGACTAGGAAGTAAGCCAGGCCACGTTCCTTAGGCATGCTACCCTCACCACACAGCCCCATGACTGGTGAATCACCCCATGCCCCACACACCCAAACCCGGTCACCCGCTCCCATTCCCTGTGCTCCAGGCAACCCCAACCCATCAGCTCCCAGTGCATGTGGCTGCCCTACACCTCTACCCCAAATGCAGCCCAACCCACCTCTCCTGCACCCATCCTGAGCACTACATCCACCTCCCTGGTCCCTGCAGGCTGTTGCCTGTGCATAATAAAGTCTGTGGGCACTAAACTCCATACCTAGGCTACCCCTGCTCCCCCAACCCATAGTATTGTACAGCCTCACTCCACCCTGCCTGAGCTCTACACCACCATTTATGACACTCCCAGGCCCACACATGTGCACAGGCCCCCAATCACATTATTCAGCAATGGGAACTGCACTTTATAGCAGTCCTAGAACCACACATGGACACGGCCCTCAGCCACACTTCCCAGCTCTGAGAAAGTGCTGATGTGAACAGCCAGGGCACTTCTGCACGTGATCCACAAAGGCCTAACACTGACCTGCTTCCACAGCTCTACCCATGTGCACAAAGGGCCCTGTGCCTTAGAACAGAAATTTGTGAAAGCAGCAAGAGAAAAACAATCTACTACATACAAGGGAAATCAAATAAGACTGAGTTCAGACTACTCAACTAGCACCCTGGAGGAAGGCAGTGGTATGATATATTCGAGACCCTGAAAGAGAAAGACTTCCAGCCAAGAATTCTGTACTCAGCCAAATTGTCCTTCAAAATCGAGGGAGATATTAAAGTTTTCACAGGCAAAGAAGTCCTGAAAGAATTTGTCAACAAGAGACTGGCCCTACAAGAAATACTAAAAGGAGTTCTGCTGGCTGAAAAAACAAAGACAGGAGAGAGAGGTCTAGAGTGGGGCACAGGAGTGAAGAATACCAGTAAGGGTAATTTAAAGAACACAAAGAGAAAGAGGGAAAAGAATATATAGATCTGACAAATAAAATTAAAAAGATTAGACGGTGGAATCAAGAAACACATTTTCAGTGATAACTTTGAATGTTAAAGGACAAAATATACCAATTAAAAGATACAGATTGGCAAAATGGATCAAGAAGCATAATCTAGCTATATGCTGCTTACAAGAGACTCATCTTAGACACAAGGATACAAATTGATTGGAAGTGAAAGGATGAAAAAAGATTTTCCACACAAGTTGTAATCAAAAGAAAGCAAGAGTAGCTATACTAATATCAGACAAAATAGACGTTAAACGTAAAGAAATCATAAGAGACAAAGAAAGACAACATATACTAATTAAAGGGTCAATTCACCAAGAAGATATAACAATCATAAATGTTTATGCTCCCAATCAAGGAGCTCCAAAGTACACGAGGCAGACACTAGCAAAACTGAAGAAAGTGATAGATGTTTCAACAATAATAGTAGAAGACTTCAATACACCACTCTCCTCTATAGATAGAACAACTAGACAGATCAACATGAAAACAGAGAAGTCAAATAACTTGATAAATGAATTAGATCTAATAAACATATATAAGTCATTGCAACCCAAAGCACAAGGTTATACATTCTTCTCTAGTGCTCATGGAACATTCTCCAGGATAGATCATATGCTGGGGCAGGAATAGGTCTTTATAAATTTAAAAAACATTGAAATTATTTCAAAGCACTTTCTCTGATCACAATGGGATGAAGCTGGATCTCAATAACCACCAAAGAACGAGAACATTCACAAATATATGGAGGTTAAATAACACACTCTTAAATAACCAATGGGTCAAAGAAGAAATTGCTAGAGAAATCAGTAGCTATCTGGAGATGAATGAAAATGAGAATACAACTTATCAGAACTTATGGGATGCAGCAAAGGCTGTGCTGAGAGGGAAGCTTATTGCATTAAATGCCTATATTAAAAAACAAGAAAGCAAAATTCAAGGACTTAAGAGCAAACCTGGAGGAACTAGAGAAAGTACAACAAACTAACCCCAAAGCAAATAGGAGAAGGGAAATAATAAAGATTAAAGCAGAGATAAATGAATGGGAGAACAAAAGAACAATAGAAAGATCAGTGAAACCAAAATTTGGTTGTTTGAGAAAATCAATAAAATTGATGGAGCACTAACAAGACTGACAAAGAAAAAAAGAGAGAAGAGGCAGATAAAATCAGAAATGAGAAGTGGTGCGTTACCACAGACCCTGAAGAAATAAAAAAAATCATAAGAGGATACTATGAGCAAGTACACACCAACAAACTAGACAACTTAGATAAAATGGACAAATTCCTGGAGACACACAAACAAGCTACACTGACTCAGGAAGAAACAGAAGATCTCAACACACCAATCACAAGTCAAGAGATTCAATCAGTCATCAAAAATCTTTCTACGAAGAAAAGCCCAAGGGCTTCACAGGGGATTTTTATCAAACATTTCAAAAAGAACTAACACCAATCCTGCTCAAACTTTTCCAAAAAATTGGGGGAAAAGGAACTCTACCTAACTCATTTTATGAAGCTAATATCATTTTAATATCAAAACCAGGTAAAGATGCCATAAGAAAGGAAAACTACAGGCAAATCTTCCTAATGAACATAGATGCAAAAATTGTCAATAAAATATTAGCAAATCAAATCCAATAGCACATTAAAAGAATTATACACCATGACCAAATGGGGTTTATACCAGGAATGCAAGGATGGTTCAACACAAGAAACTCAATTAATGTAATACAACACATTGACAAATCAAAAGGGAAAAAAAAATCACATGATCATCTCGATTGAGGCTGAAAAAAGGATTCAACAAAATTCAGCATTCTTTTCTGGCACAAAACAGAAGCATTGACCAATGGAATTGAATCAAGAGTGCAGAAATGGACCACCAAATCTATGGTCAACTGATTTTTGACAAGGCCCCCCTAATCCTCTGAACTGGGACAAAATAGTCTTTTCAATAATTGGAAATGGAAGAACTGGATATTAATAACCAGGAGAATGAAAGAGGACCCCTACCTTACACCCTAAACAAACATTAACTCAAAGTGGATCAAGCACCTAAATATAAGAACTAGCACCATAAAGCTTCCAGAAGAAAATATAGGGAAACATCTTCAAGACCTAGTAATAGGTGGTAGCTTCCTAAACTTTACACCCAAAGCACAAGCAACAACAACAACAACAACAACAACAAAACAAATAAATGGGAACTCCTCAAAATCAAATGCTTTTGCACCTCAAAAGACTTTATCAAAAAAGATGAAGAGGCAACCAACTCAATGGGAGAAAATATTTGGAAATCACTTATTGGACAAAGGTTTGATTTCCTGTATATACAAAATAAACACACAACTCAACAACAACAAAAAACAACCCAATTATAAAATGGGCTAAAGATATGAATAGGCACTTTTCTGAAGAGCAAATACAGACAGCTCAAAAGCACATGAAGAGATGCTCATTTTCACTGGCTATAAGGGAAATGCAGATCAAGACTACAATGAGATACCACCTCACACCTATAAGAATGGTTGCTATTAAATAATCAGGAAACTATAAATGTTGGAGAGGATGTGGAGAAACTGGGACACTCATGGACTGCTGGTGGGAATGTATAATGGTGCAGCCACTATGGAAGACTTTTTGGTGGTTCCTCAGGAAACAAAATATCGAGTTGCTTTATTCCCTAGCAATAGCACTACTTGGTATGTACCCAGAAGAGGTGAAAGCAACAACGCAGACATTTGCACACCGATGTTCATAATGGCATTATTTACAATAACCAAAAGATGGAAACAAACCAAATGCCCAACAATAGACGAGTGGATCAACAAAATGTGGTATATACATACAATGGAATATTATGCAGTAGTAAGACAAAATAACATCCTGAAGCACATGACAAGATGGATGAGCCTTGAGGACATAAAGCTGAGCAAAATCAGCCAGACAGAGAATGATGACACTATATGATTCTACTTTTATGACCAGTATAAAGGCATAATCAGAGACTTATAATATAGAATATAGGGGACTTAGAGATACATAGAAACTAGAGATGGGTGAACCATTAGCTTATGAGGTTGAAATCCAATGTAAGGGAATTTGATAGGAGTGAGAGTGATTCTCTAGTGGGTCTATCAGTAATATTACCATATGAAGATGAACAAGATTGAAAGTGGTTGTATAGACCTACATGTCCCACTGACTCACACTAGAAATATGAATGAGTTCTTATAAGAATTACTTCTAAGATATGATTCTTGTATAAAGAGCGTTGAAGTCTAGGGTACAGAGGGAAACTGCTATTGCATGCTATGAGCTGTGTTGAAAAGGAAACCATCAGCACTACCACAGCAACAGCAGAGGTAAATAATGGGGTGAGGGACAACAGTTAAAAGGAGGTTTAGATCTGCTATTTGGTGATGGTGAGTTTATTGGTTTTCTTTCTCTTGGGAACAATGAAATTATCTAAAATTAAGAATGTTGATGGACTGTGGACTTTGGCCCTTCTACATGATGTCTGTGGTAGTTAGAGTCAGTTGTCAACTTGGCCAGGTGAAGATGCCTAGTTATATTGCTGTGGACATGAACCAATGGCATGTGAACCTCATCTGCTCCTGATTACATCTGCAGTCAGCTAGGAGGCATGCCTGCTGCAATGAATGATGTTTGACTTAATTGGCTGGTACTTAAATGAGAGAGTTCAATGTAGCACAGCCCAAGAAGCTCAGCATACCTCATCTCAGCACTCGCAGCTCAGCCTTTGGAGATGCAGAAAGGAATCTTTCTTTTCCCCAGGGAAAGACGTTGGAACCCAGAGGCCTGGAGAGAAGGCCAGCAGAGATCACTTTGTGCCTTCTCACATAAGAAAGAACTTCAGTCAAAAGTTAGCTGCCTTTCCTCTAAAGAACTATACTTTAACTAAATAAATCCCCTTTTATTGAAAGCCAATCCATCTCTGGTGTGTTGCATTCCAGCAGCTAGCAAACTAGAACAATGCCCAGTGAATGCAGGTGGCTGAAGGATGCACTGACTGAGAATTAGAATGGCGAAAGATGGTGTATACTTATGAATGAAGGCTGTGCTGCTATAAAAAGGAACAAACACATGAGGTATGCAACAATGTGAATGAACATATGGGACGTATGCTGAGACAAAGTATGTCAGAAACAAAAGAACAACAATGGTATGGTCACCTTTAGAAAATGCTTTTAAGAAAACAAGGGCCTAGATTGTAAGCTTTTAGAGCAGACACATTAAGTCTGGAGTGGTGATTATTATTTCTGGAGTTTGAGAGGCTGTTTTATATATATATAACCTGAAATTTAGAAATAAGAATGAAGCTGAACAGGTTAGGTGGGGTTAAAGTAATTCAGAACATAGGGGTAAGGAAGACAGTGTGTATATTTCAGAATCACACATATACTTTGAGACCAATGGAAGAAAGATTTATTTGATCTGGAACTGACATTTTCTGTAGTGCATAATCTAATTCAACCTTTCTGTATAGCTCATTTGAACAACTGAAACACAGAGAGCACAGAAGGAGAAAGAGGTCCTTTGATCCTGTATAGATTATTGCAATACCTGGAAACATCCTAGAGTATATTCATCAGATAATCAAAAAGTATTGGCAAAGTCCCATGAGGGAGGGGAGAAAGAATATGGAACCATTAAATCTTACCATCAGGGAATCCCCTCATACTGTGTCAAACTTTAGGGACACACAAATCAATAGGGCCTGCACTCTATCATGAGGCTTATTCTTGTGAAGCTTATGTAGGTAGCATAGAAGCTTAGACTACATATAGGTATGTCTAAGAGTTACTTCTGGAGGATCTCTGTTGTTGCTCAGATGTAGCCTCAATCTCTCTAAGCCCAACTCTGCAAGTGAAATCCTTGTCCTCACCCCTACGTGGGACATGACATCTAGGGAGGAACGTCTCCCTGGCAACAGGGAAGATGACTCCCAGGGATGAATCCAGCCCTGGCACCATGGATCAACAATTCCATCCCAACCATAAGGGGGAAAAGAAGTGTAATTAATAAAGTATTAGTGGCAGAGAGAGTTCAAATAGAATCGAGAGGCTATTCTGGAGGTTGCTCTTATGAAAGCTTCAGATAGATCTTGCTACCTATCAAAACCTGCCAACCTCCAACCAGGACCATTCCAGCCAATCCTAAAGAACACGTAGGGCAATTTATAAGATTCCATAAGGGTTCCAGGCATTAGAGTAACTTGCCAGAAACTTACAGTCTCCAGATGGGTCCCTGGTCCAGTTAAGTCCTGAAACCTAGCCCAGCCTCTCCAGAACATCAGATAGTTCCATCTTCCTACCCCATATTAGTGACAGACCCTGCCAATATCAAAAATTTAGAATGGCCATAGCCAAAATAACTCGAAAGAGAGGTATGGAAAGATGGTGATGGTGGAGTTATACATAGAAGATATACATAGAAGATTTAACAGTTTTGTTGAGGTACTGTTGTGCAGTTTATTGTTCAGGATTTAACAAATAAATATGAATGCTGAATCATTAAATTGATATCTCTTTTATTCTCCAGTATTTTAGAGCAGCTAGAAGTAAAAACCTAAAATTGTGAAATTGTAACCCATGTCAAAGTCTGAAATATTTTCTACAACTAATTGTGGTGCTGTGCTTGGAAATTTATAGCATTTTTGTATATATGTTATTTTTCACAGAAAAAGAAGGGAAGAAGTTGATTGTGATGATAAAAAAATATTTAAGCCCTCTAGCTTCCTATATTCTGGATCAGGTAGAAGAAAAATCCGAGAGGATCGTATGCCAGCCCATGACAAACTCTGGGATCTGTCCTGTAACCACTTGTTGAAGAGTGCTTTGAAAACTATTGCTTTTTTATTTTTTATTTTTTTATTAAAGTTACAAGTTTACAGATCTAAAGCCATTAAAGTGTTCAAACCAAAGCATCCAGGAAGATTATTTGATCAAGAAAGCCCAATCTGGGATGGCACATGGTTGGCATTTGCTGGTCCCTGTATCCTGGTTTCAAACAGTTTTCCCAGGGGTGTTTTCTTTCCGCATCTCTAAACCTCTCTGTCTCTGTCAGCTCTGAACTTTTTTCCAAAATGGATCCCACTTAGGGACTCCAGTAAGGGACCCACCTTGAATGGTGGAGACACATCTTCATGGGAACCACCTAATCAAACGGTACCACGCACAGCTGGGTGGGTCACATCTCTATGGAAACAACATAATCAAAAAGATCCCACGCAGCAATATTGAATCAGGATTAAAGAACAAAGCTTTTCCGGGGTACACAACAGTTTCAAACTGGCATAATGCAAGACTCAGTAATCAAGATAAATAATATTTTCATGCAATATTTTAAAAAATCAAAATTAATTTTAAAAATCCACAGTGAACAAAACATTAAAAATTTAAATAAAAATAGGGTAAGTATTCCTGATTTTTCCTTTTGCCTCAGACTTCATTATGTCACACCCTTATAAGATATATATAAATTATACATTTTAAACATGTACAGTTTATTGTATGTCAACAGTACCTCAACAAAACTGTTAAAAAAAGAAAATAAATAAGTGTTTATGACTCTGTGCTGGTTTGAAAGGATGTATGTCCCTTGAAAAGCCATGTTTTAATCTAAATCCCATTTCATTAAGGCAGAATAATACCTATTCAATACTGTATGTTTGAAGCTGTAATCAGATCATCTCCCTGGAGATGTGATTTAATCATGAGCAGTTGTTAAACTGGATTAGGTGACGACATGTCTCCACCCACTTGGGTGGATCTTGATAAGTTTCTGGAGTCCTATAAAGAGGAAACATTTTGGAGAATGGAAGAGATTCAAGAGAGCAGAGAATGCTGCAGCACCACAAAGCAGAGAGTGCACCAGCCAGCGACCTTTGGAGATGAAGAAGGAAAACGCCTCCCAGGGAGCTTCATGAAACAGGAAGCCAGGAGAAGAAGCTAGTAGATGATGCCGTGTTCGCCATGTGCCCTTCCAGATGAGAGAGGAACCCTGACTGTGTTCACCATGTGTCTTTCCAGATAAGAGAGAAACTGTGTTCACTATAGGCCTTCTGAATTGAGAGAGAAACCCTGAACTTCATCAGCCTTCTTGAACCAAGGTATCTTTCCCTGGATACCTTTGATTGGACCTTTCTACAGGCTTGTTTTAATTGGGACATTTTCTCAGCCTTTGAATTATAAACTAGCAACTTATTAAATTCCCCTTTTTAAAAGCCATTATGTTTCTGGTATATTGCATTCCAGCAGCTAGCAAACTAGGACAGACCCTGAGCAAGTACTTTTCTAAACATCTTCATCTCTGAAATAGAAGTATTGGGGTACCTATGTAATAGGGTTGTTATGAGAATTTAAAAAGTACAATGAACAGTTATTTCAGCAACATTGCAAATGGTCAAGTGTGTGGACACCAGAATTATATTACCTGAGGTTGAATACTAGCTCTATAACTTACTATCTATGTAACCTTGGGCTTGTTACTAAACTTTTTTTAAAAAATAGCTTTATTGAGATATAATTCACATACTATACAATTCACCCTTTTAAAGTGTATAATCCAAATGGTTTTTAGTATATTCACAGATATGCAACCACCACCACAGGTGATTTTAGAACATTTCTATCACCTCAAAAAGAAACCCCATATTCTTCAGCTATTACTCCCCTATCCTCCCTCCAACCCAGCCCTAAGCTACAACTTGCTGGGTAGCTGATGGCTGGGGGTAAGCAGCCATACTGAGTCAGTCACACAGACACATAGCACACAGCACATGACTCAGGAGACAACCCTCAGAGGTGAGTGGAAGGCGTCCGCTTTATTGAGGAAGTGCACAGGCTTACATAGGCTGGGAGCATACAGGGATACGTGTCCGGCTGGGATTGGTCGCCACTGTTGCTAGGGTGGAGGGCAGATTTACATGTCGGGCTGGTATTGGTCACCATTGTTGCTAGGGTGGAGGGCAGATTTAAGGTCAGCCATTTTGTGTTGCCTTGCATCAGCCATGGCAGCCATGTTGGTGATATTTTATGGCTTCTCCAACAACAACTAATCTACTCTCTGTCTCTATAGATTTCCTTATTCTGGAATCTCATAATCTACTAAACTTTATATCTAATAATAATAGTATCTAATTTATAGGTTTGTTGTAAGGATTGATGAAAAACTTTTTCTATAAAGTGCTTAGTACACTGTCTTGTATATGGTAGATACTCAATAAATGCTAGCTATCCTCAGTATTTGCTATGATTATTTGCCAAATGGAAACATTCTGAACAAGACAGTTGTTTCTTTTCTTTTCTTTTTTTTTTTTTTTTTGAGAATAGGCATTACTAAGAGTTATCAGACTCCTCACCCTTTTTCCTGGTTATTATCTTTTGGAGGTATCCCAGTCTGCTGAGGTCATCCTTTTAGCATGTGATGTGCATATCAGATTGGCACCTAATAGAATGGAGCGCTCACTCTCTGCTCACTGCTATCTTGCTCTGAATAATCTACTTCTATTAATACAACTCTTTCATATCTTCCCATCACTGTTAATAACATTGAACTTGTAGCCAAGGTTTAATTCTAAAGTTGTTTCATTCATGCTGTCATTTAACTAGGACTGACTTTATGTTTTATTTTGATAGGGCTTTTCATTGTTACAGTTCATTGCTTCTTTGTGTCCTTCATTATCTTGGTGTACTGCTCACACCAAATGTTATTTGTAGGAATGAGATAAGACTTAGAGTCTCTTTCTTCCAAGGAAGATTTGCATTTGCTTTGTCAGGCCCCTGCGGGTACAAGGCAGATGAGGTCAAAAGGCGCAAGTCTTGAGATTCCTAAACCCACCCTGAAAATCTGTGTGAGGTCTCATTTAATTCTGTTTCACTTTTACATTGAGCCTGTAGCACTTTGCGCTCCAGTTTATTGTTGGGGAGGTCTCTCATTAGAATTACATCTTACATAGATTCTACTTTCATTTTTGTGCTCCTCAACTTTCAAGGCCATTACAATGAAGATTCAGCTTGCTGAGAACAACTGCCCTCTGGTTAAAAACAGATTCTGTGTCCTGACCACTTTTCTGGGTTCCTCTTAGTTTTGCTTCAATTCTGGCCATTTAATTCCTATTTTTTTCTGTACTTTGAAGCTTCTAAATTTTTTTTCATATTGTTCCAATATTTTTGTTGTTGCTTTCAGCAGCAATATTAACCTGAAAAACCTATCCCAGTTTTACAGGAAACGCAAATCCACCCATATTCACCCTACTCTTTGAGAAGAAAATAGAACCAAAGAAAAGAGCCTAAGAAAAGCATTCCACGTGGAAAAAAATATCACTCTTCTGGAGGTGACATGGCAAGTCCCATCAGACTGTGTCGTGCGGAACAGAACAAAGAAGAGAAAATTGAAGGGATGACAATGGTAGAATCAGGAAAGTATTTATGAAGTTCTAGTGAAGAAAGATGAGAGGCCCCTGGGAGTTTCTGGTTGCAAGGGAATTTTAAATAACGAAGATTGTAAATAGGAGTGCTGTATACTTGTACTTCAACTGTTCGTAGTGAATGAAGATTGAAATTTCTGTTTTGGTTGACTTGTTAAAAAGTAGTACATTATAACCTTCTATATACTTGTTTACTATCTCTGTTAAGGAAGAGTACAGGGAGGTAGGACATAAAAGGAAGGAAGAGAAAAGTCGAACTACAAAGAACAAGACTATGGAAGACATCTATTCTTTCAACAGCATTAAGCAACTTTTCCATGTTAGAGAGAGAAAAAAGATGAATGAAATATGAACAAACTCACTGTCCAGTGACAAGGGAGAACAGCTGTGTTAGCAAATAATTATAATACAATCCAGATGCAACCAGAGGCTTTCTCAGAAAGAAGAAAGCAACCCCTGACATCTGGGAACTGGCCTGACATTTACAACTAGGCTTTGGTGTTGTCAGAAGCTGGCCTGATGGATGTAAGTCTCCCTGGAAATGTGGAACAAGACTCCCAGGGATGAGCCTGGCCCTGGCATAGTGGTATTGAGAAAGTTTTCTTGACCAAAAAGGTGAAAGAAAAGTGAAACAAAATACAGTTTCAGTGGCTAAGAGATCTGAAATAGAGTTTAGAGGTCATTCTGGAGGTTATTCTTATGCATTATATAGACATTCCTTTTTAGTTCCTAGTGTATTAGAAGAGCTAGAAGGAAATAACTGAAACTGTTGAACTGTAATCTAGAAGTGTTGATTCTTAATGATGATTGTATAACTTTGTATAGCTTTTATGGTGTGACTGATTGTGAAAACCTTGTGACTGATACTCCCTTTATCCAGTGTAAGGACAAATAGGTAAAATGAAGACAAAAATGAATAAATAATAATAGGGGTGGGGTAAGGGTTACAGGTGTTTTGGGTGTTTTTTACTATTTTTTGGGGGGGGGTAATGAAAATGTTCTAAAATTGATATTGTTGATAAATGCACAACTATCTGATAATACTGTGAGCCATTGGTGGTATAGTTTGGATGGGTATATGATGTGAGAATATATCTCAATAAAATTGTGAAAAAACAGCAAAAACAAAAACAAAAAAAAAGAAGCTGGCCTGCTGCTCATAAGTAGGTCATGTGAGTCTCTTGCTGAACATAAGCAGAAACACAGATACCAGTATCAGGCAAAGTCTCTCAGAGGCCATGAAGTGATATAAAAGAAGGCCACTTCATAAGTGTGTCTAAACACAGGCAAAAATAAGACCACTGTACAACTCACAAAATATCAAACAGCCTCCTCCCCCCAGCTATGAGTGTCTACTTCTTTGGAATTTTAGCTTTGCCCTAGTCTGCCCTCCCTATAGTTTAGGTGAATTGAGATAGCAATCATAGAATTGTTCCAGCATTTTAGCAGGACGCAACCCAGAGAGAGCTGTCACTTCCTTGGACCCCCAACCCCTGACCCCCATCATAATCACCCAGCCACAACCCAAATTCTATTAATAGGTCCTTTTAAACACTTAATGAAATGTCTCATGGTTCCCCCCTTGTTGCAATGAATAATAAACCCAACTTGTATAATTAATAGTACTTTCCTGGTGGTCTTTGGCTGGAGGGCATTGACAGTTCAATATACAATTTAATTTAATCTTCATAACAATAGTATAAATCTGAATTTATAGAAGATATTAAGGCTCCTAAAGATTAATTTAATACAGAATTAAAGCAGAATGAAAACAACTGTGATTTGAACAAAATCTACTAACCCCAGTCCCTTTCAATGATTCTTGCTACTTTAAACCACTGAAGACTGAGCTCTAGATAGAGATGGAAAGAAAGATACCCAAAAAGAGAAAAAAAATTTTTTTTTTCTTATCCAATTTTAATCCCATTTTCATGGAGCAATATCTCCATCTGTGATATTTTATAAAACAGGTTTTAAGTTAATTAGTTTTTTGCAACTACAGGCAAATATTTAAATGCAATCAAGATAGAGAGAATACATTTTCTTGCTATGTGCTCTACTGGTAAAATCAAGTCACTGAATTAAAAATTATAGCTATGAGGAAGGAAATATCTTTTATTCTCATTTATGGTACTTTTTTTTTTCTGAGACAATTTAAAATAATGTTCTTCCTCCAGGTGATTGAAGATCAAATATAATATATTGATTGCCTCTGCATCAAGGAACTTAGGTGCCTGGAGGATGGGGTAAGAGACTTTTTTCTGAATATCTTTTGGTATTAAAAAAAAATAATTTAAACAATGTAAATACACTACCAACTCAAAATATAAATAAAAAATTTTAAAGTTAAAATATGATTGAGAGAACCTTCTCGACCAAAGGGGGAAAAGTGAAATGAGACTAAGTGTCAATGGCTGGGAGACTCCAAACAGAGTCGAGAGGTTATCCTGGAGGTTATTCTTATGCATTAAGTAGATATCACCTTGTTGTTCAAGATGTAGCAGAGAGGCGGGAGGGAACTGCCGGAAAATGTAAAGCTGTGTTCCAGTAGCCATGTTTCTTGATGATGATTGAACAATGATATAGCTTTCACAATGAGACTCTGTGAATGTGAAAACCTTGTGTCTGATGCTCCTTTTAGCTACTATATCAACAGAAGAGTAGAACATATGGAATAAAAATAAATAATAGGGGGAACAAAAGTTAAAATAAATTCAGCTTGAAATGCTAGTGGTAAATGAAAGCGAGGGGTAAGGTGTATGGTATGTATAATCTTTTTTTTCTCTATTATCGTTTTATTTCTTTTTCTGTTGTCTTTTTATTTCTTTTTCTAAATTGATGCAAATGTTCTAAGAAATGATGAATATGCAACTATGTGATAATATTAAGAATTACTGATTGTATATGTAGAATGGAATGATATCTTAAT
>PVIY010032729.1:0-28748 GCA_004026745.1 Myrmecophaga tridactyla
CACCACGGTCACCACCTCCATCACCACCATCATCGCCGTCACTGTCTCCATCACCTCGTCGTCACTATCACACTTCCATCTCCACAATGGTTATTACCACCATCATCGTTCACTACCACTTATTGGCCATGTGTCACTGCTCTCCCCCCAGCCTTGGGCACTTTTCCCTTTTGGGGTTTCCTGTCAACCTTGCTGGCATTGGAGAGTCTGGATGAGTTTCAGTGACAACCTCTCCCTCTCCCTGTGCTCCAGGGCCGGGGGGGACGTAGATGTGCCGCCCCATGGGCACAGCCCAGAGCTGAGCAGCAACGTGGGATGTCCCTCCTGGTTTCCAAAAGGCCACCCCATGTACACTCGTGGTGTCCTAGCCAGGACTGTACCTCCGAGGGGGATGCTCCCAGAGCCACTTGTGAACCCCAAGCCCACCCAACCCAGGGCTCCTTTCACAACACAGGAAGGGGCCAGAAGCAACTCGGAAGTGAAGTTACCATTTGATTTTTCAGGGCCCCTTCGAATCGAAGGCCCCGCTGACATGAGCCCCTGCCGTCAATCACCACCACGGCATAGCCCAGAGATGCCAGTGTGTTGAGCCGCAAGTACTTGATGCCTTTGAAGGAGTTATTCACAAGCTGCACCTGAAGAGGGAAGGCACGATGGGCGAGGTGGGGTACTGGGTGCAATCCATCTCCTCTCTCCAGCAGATGCCAGGCAGGATGGGCAGAGGGCGACCTCTGGCCTGATTAAGGCATCTGCATTTCATCGTGAGGGCTATGGATGGCCCAGATGGGTTCTGGGATCAGGGGGAGTGAACCCTGCTGGGGCCCTCTGCTGGGGAGAAAGGCCCAGCTCAGGTTCCCTGATCGCCGAGGCCCTTGCTCCAGCCCCTCCTCAGGGATGGCACCCTCATCGATTCTTCCTCATTCTCCCTCTTTCGTACCATTCTGTTCTCTTAAAAAAGAAAGAAAAAACAGCACCAAACTCTGGTGGGGTGGGAGGCCAGGGGTGGTGGGCGGCTGTTCACTCTGAGCAGCCAGACCCTCCCGTGGTCTTTCCTTTGGCCCGACAGACACTGGGCCCGGGTTATTCTCTGCATGTGGGGATGCCCTGAGCACTGCAGACTGTGTGGCAACATCCCGACCCCCACTCACTTGAAGCCAGCAGCTCTACCTCCCCTCCCTCCAAGTGGTCACAGCCAAAAGCATCTCCAGACACTGCCCCGTATCCCCTGGGGGCAGAATCCCCTGCAGTTGAGAACCACTGCCTCAGAAGGAGCCCATCTGCCAGTCTGCTGGCCTGGCCTGCTCCTTCTTGGAGGATGGGGCCCAAGGCCCCGTCTGTCCCCTCAGCTGGTGAACAGGGCCCTGGCCCTGGCCTGGGAGCTGGCTGGAAGGGAGAGAGTGTTGGTCACTGCTGGGGTTGGGACATGTAACACAGATGGACCCATGGGAGTCAAGGAGTCTTTCCAGAGAGACGAAGGAGTGGGTAGGCAGGAGAGGGTGGGATGTGTGCCAAGGCACGAAGCCAAGGGGCCCTGGGACCCTCAGATGCTCAGGACATGAAGGGTGGTGGAGTGGGGTGGGGTGCTGGGTGGCAGGCAGGGTCCTGGGTGGCAGGTGTAGTGTGTGTGTGTGTGTGGGGGCGGGCGGAGGAGCAGGGCCGGCACCCACCTGGGGGCCTCCGTAGACGAAGAGGACCGTGGGGTGCTTCTTTCCTGGCTGCACGGCATGCGGTTTGTAGATCATGCCGTAGAGCTGCACGTCGGACCGCGTGTGGAAGTGGAAGATTTCTGGGGGCACGTAGTCAGGGGGGCAGCCTGCAGGGGAAGACAGAGCACTGTGGACCCACAGGCCAGATAGGGCCGAGGTGGGCCGCGGTGGGGGGACATATCGACTGATGCCTGCACTCCGCTGCCTCGCCCCAGGCAGGGGGTGTTGGGGATGGACTTGTGCCCCCAACAAAAGACATGCTCAAGTCCTAACCACAGGCCCTGTGGGTGGGGACTCGCTGGAGAAGAGGACCTTGGAAGATGCCTTGATCTGGTAAGGTGTGGGCGTGCTGGAGAAGAGGGTCGTTAGAGATCCTGTTTGGATGAGGCCACTGGGGTGGATCTTGGTCTGAAAGACTTATGAAGAGAGGAAATCCAGGCACAGTCAGAAGCCAAAAGCCAGAGAAGGAAAAAGAGAGAGGGAACACGTGCCCCCCGAGGAGGTGGGCAGGGATGCCGCCAGGGAGCCCCAAGACTGCGGCAACCCAGCGGCAGCATTAGGAGCCCCTGATGTGCGCTTCTGGCCTCCGAAACCATGAGACGAGAAATTTCCTGCTGGTTATGCTGACCTGTGTAGGGTACCCGTCATTTCAGCCCTGCAAACTGAGGCAGGGGTCAACAGGAAGCTCCCCATCTTAGTCTGCATTTTCTAATAGTTTACATAACAGATTCCTTGGGCCAGAAATGACTCAGGAGAGGAACAAACCCAGATCTCAGTCCAGCGTGGGAACTTGTCCGGGTGGACGCGGGTGAAGTCGCAGGCAGGTCCCATAGCCAGCCTTTCAAACACAGTCCTTCCCGGTGAGCAAGCCGCAACCCCCCTCAGCCTCTCTCCAGTCTTTCTGGGAACCCTGAGAAGGACTAATTTTGGCCTGAAGCAGCACCCTAACATATGCTGATGCCCTACAGAGATGGTGACGCCTACTGGGACTTAATGAATAGTTCATCTTAGGACCTTTCATTTTCTCACTGCTGTCACTGATTTTTATGGCTACCTGTATCTTTGCAGAGTTACACTGGATTTCCGTCACAACAGTGGGGCAGTATTTCTTTAAGGTAAGTTTACTTAGGTCAATAGTGCCGATTTAAAAGAAAGAGGTCGACAGGAAAACAGGTCAGGGCTCAGCAAACATTCTTGTAGAGGGCCAGTTGGTAAATACGTTTGGCTTTGTGGGCAGAGGGTTTGTGGTACAACTATCCCACGTGCGGGCAGCCATGACAACCTGTCACTGACTAGCGGTGGCTGGATTTGCTGACTCTGCTTTGGGGTCCTCAAACAGGGCTCAGGTTGGAGGTTTCCAGAATACTGCAAAGGACCATGCTCTGGGCTACAGAGCCCCAGGACATGGCGCCAGGACACTGCTTTATGGAGGGCCCCCGCCAGGCCCTTCCCTACTTGACCCTCGCTCACCCCATCTGTAAAATCAAGGCACCAGTTCTCGGTGGCCTCACTGGTGAGGTCAGGAGGGATAGAGCCACCGGACAGGGGAGACAACACTTTATCTCTTTCTGTTCCCACGGCTAATAGGACGTTAAAATGCCTTCTAGCCCACCACACACCCCGTGAATGCCGGACATTCCTATTGTCCAGGACTGTGTGGAAATCCAGGGGTGGTCAGGAAAGGTGACCCCATCTACTGAGTGAGTCCCGGGTGCCAGGCGCTGGGCTAAGTGTCCACTTCCCATGCTACACACTCCTGCTGTACCATGTCACTGATAAGCAGACACCAAAGGGCGAGGAACTGCTGGGCCCAAGCTCCCACAGCCCCTCATGGAGCCAGAGTTCAAACCTGGGGTCACCTGGGCAGAACCCTGCCCCCCTCTTTGCCAAAACAAGCCGATGCCTCCCGTTGCCCTGAGGCCCTGCTCGTGACGCCTGCGCTCTTTCCACAAGCAGAGGCTTTGGGACGCAGGCCAGGTGCCCCGGTAGACGGCAGCCTCAGGGCCCAAAGATGCCTGAGCCCTGGGGTGCTTGCCAGCCTGCCCTGCCAGCAGGCACGGGTGTCCCCATCTCTGTGGCTACCTCCTCTTTTAGGAGCCACTCTCCCCAGCAGCTGGAGAGCTTGCTGAGGGCATGGACTGTGTCTGCACGTGACTCTTGCTCCCATCGCTGTCTTCTGCTGGGCAGTCGCGCCTGAGCTGCGATCTGCCCTGTGTGGTCCAGCCCTCTCCTGAAGCTCATGACTCAGACTGCTGGGAGTGGGTGAGACCCCGAGATGGTCAGGCCAGTGGTGAGCCTGCAGGATGAGCTCTCAGGGGCTCCTAGGAGGGGCTGAAGTGGGGGGGCTCAGCAAAGGGCACCCAGGACGGTCCCAGGCGGTCACTCACTGGCCGCCTCCATCATGCTGGCCCAGAAGCGGGGCTGTTTGTGCAGGGGGTCGTCGTCGGGGCCGCTCAGCTTGTAGACGTGGACGCAGGGCGGTGTGCTCACGCTGCTGTAGTGGCTGACGAACATGTCGAAGTTCTGTGGGGGGTGGCAGGGGGCACTGAGCACCGTGGGGGGCCGGGCGGCTCGCCCCCTCCACTGGCAACGGGGAGGGATCCACCCCCACCCCCAACCCTGCACACTCTCCCACCATCTGTGAATCCTCATCAACCACTTGCCATGTTTCTCTGTGCTCATGCACTGAAACCACAGAAGGTGACTCACACAAGGGGATACCAGGACCATCGGCCCTACTTTGCAAATAAGGAAACTGAGGCTGGGAGAAGGCTGTTCGTTCCCCAGCCAGGAATGACTGTTGGACCCAGAGCCTGCGGCTTGGACGCTGACCTTTCACCCATTCTGCCAGTTCCACAGCCAGGCAGCTGCTACCCAGCATAGGCCCCTTTCCCCACTCGCCTGTGGTTCCAGAACCCACGCCCCAGAGACCGAGGGCCGTGCCCACAGCGCACGAAGAGGCAGCACTGGGCAGCTGGCCAGGCTCCAGGTGGCCTTGCTGCTGACCCTGGGGTCTGGAGGACACATGCCCCCCGCTCCCCTGGCTGCGAGGGTGGGACAGCCCCCCGCCGTGCAGCCGGGGAAGCTAGGGGCCCACCTGGCTCATGGAGCAGCTGTGGGAGAAGCCGGGCGTGGTGAGGCGCACGATCTCGCCGGCAGCCGCGTAGCTGGCCACGTAGAGGTGGTGCTCCAGGGGTGTGTCCTTCGTGCCCTGGAAGTACACCAGCTTCGTCTCCTCATTCACCCAGATCTACAGGAGGAACGGGCACCCCTTGTCACGTTCCCAGACTTGGCTCCCGGCGCCACGTGCACTTCCCTGGCCACATGCAGAGCAGGGGTGCTCCTGGGGTCGGAGTGGTGAGGCCCCCCTTCTCGGAGACCGTCCCCCTCCCTGCCCCCACCCCAGGATGGGCCCAAGGGGCTTCCTGGCACAGTGAGGGGCCCTTTCTGAAGGGTGTGAAGGGCAGGAGGGGCCGTCTCTCCCCCACGTGGCTCCAGCTGACTGGAGAACTGTCTCTGTGGGAGGTGCTGGTTTGGCCCCATGGCTAAAGGCAGACCCTGACTTGGCCGCGCTGACCCCAGGGCTCGGGTGGGGTTTGGATCCAGAACGCCCACCCAGCAACTCCTGCAGTGCCTGAGTCGGAGGGATGTGTGATGCCCGATGGCCCCATGGGGGTCAGTTCATCCTCTGACCCAGGCTCTCAGGGTTTAAAAGGTGACTCGCCCTGCCCCCCTTTTTTCTGGGGGACCCCCTTAAGCCCTGGTATGGCTCTTGGGTGACACCATCAGGAGCAGCAGGAAAAGCCCCTTGTGCCGTGGGCGGTCCAGGACCTGCGAATAGGTGATTGCTTTTCCTCAGTGTGTGCTAGGACAGCTGTGCCTGATGGCCTGTCCAGGAAGGAACCGAGAGGGGTGGAGGCCTCAGGATCGACGACTGTGCGGACGGGAGGGCTCTGCCCAGCGCCCAGGGCCGAGGGGCCAGGTGGGAGCAGCTGGAGATCTGGGAAGCCCCTGCACAGTGTGAGGGAACCGAGGGCGAGGGCAAGGCAGCCTGCTGGGGGGGCAGGGCGGGCTGCAGCTCAGGAAGGACAGATGGACAGGCAGGAGGGCACAGCACAACTGTGACCCTCCTTGTGAGGGCACAGGCTCTAACCTGGGCTGTGACTCTTCCTGAGCCCCCCGGCATCCCCGAGAACTTGCCGGTAATGACACACTGGCAGGTAAGCCAAAGGGGATGGCTGGCAGGGGCAGGAGCAGCAGAGAGCCCCAGGGCAGGGGATGCAGAGAAGGCACGAGCACCCCTTCTGACTTTAGTCCGAGAGGGCTGTTGTTGGCGGTCAGCAGGACACCTCACCTGTAGCTCGGGAATTCTTTCTCGGAATCTTTGCCCGGCAAAGCCCAGCCACCACCACGGCCTCAACCGTGAGACCCAGCCTGCATTCTGCACCACAGATGTTCCCCAAGAATGGGGTGGGGGCGGGGGGGAATGAGTGCAGTTTTGCTAGTCAAACCACAAGAAACAAGCACTGAGCCCTCAACCTTCAGACTCACCCCTATGAAATTTATTCCTGCAAAAGAGAAGCTAAAACTTTCCAGAATCCTACAACTTCCGGATAGGTCCCTGGACTAGATAAGTCCTAAAACCTAGAGGGTCCAGCCACTCCAGAACATCATATAGTTCCATCTCCCTACCCCATATTAGTGACAGACTCTTCCAACATGAAAAAGTTAGAATGGCCACAGCCCAAACACCCCTAAAGAGAGGGATGGAAAGATCAAAGGTGATGATGGAGTTATACAGAGAAGGTAGTATTTAACAAATGAATATGAATGTTGAATCATTAAATTGATAGCTCTTTTGGTTTCCAGTATCTTAGAGAAGCTAGAAGTAAGAACCTAAAATTGTGGAATTGTAACCCATGTCAAACACTGAAATCTGTTTTACAACTAATCGTGGTACTGTGCTTTGAAATTTATTGCTTTTTTTCTATATATGTTATTTTTCACACACAAAAAAGTCGATTGTGATGATAAAAAATATTTAAGCCCTTTTAGCTTCCTATATTCTGGAGCAGCTAGAAGAAAAATCTGAGAGGATCGTATGGGAGCCCATGACAAACTCTGGAATCTGTCCTGTAACTGCTTTTTGAAGAGTACTATGAAACCTATTGCTTTTTTCTTTCTTTGCTTTGTACATATGTTATACTATACAATAAAAAAGTAAAAAAAAAAAAGAGAGAAGCTAAGACTACCTACTACCTATGATTATGCCTAAGAATCACCCCCAGAAAACCTCTTTTTTTGCTCAGATGTGGCCTCTCTAAGTTAACTTCAGCAGGTGAACTCACTGTCCTTCCCCCTACATGGGACATGATTCCCTTACGTGGGACAGGATTCCAAGGATAAGCCGGGACCTGGCATCATGGGACTGAGAAATCTTGACCAAAAGGGGGAAGAGAGAAATGAGATAAAATAAAGTTTCAGTGGCTGAGAGATTTCAAACAGAGTAGAAGTTATCCTGAAGTTATTCTTTTGCAGTTCATAGAGAGCCCTTTTTTAGTTTACGGTGCATTGGGGTGGCTGGAGGGAAGTACCTGAAACTGTTGAACTGTGTTCCAATAGCCTTGGTTCTTGAAGATGGCTGTGTTTAACTATATAGCTTTAAAATGTAACCATGTGGTTGTGAAAACTTTGTGTTTGATGCTCCCTTTATCCAGGGTATGGACAGATGAGTAAAAAAAATAAGAACAATAAATAATGGGGGTGGGTTAGGGGGTAAAAATAATTGGGTAGACATAATAGTGGTCAATGAAACAGAAGGTTAAGGGGTATGGGATGTATACGCTTTTTCTTTCTTCTTTTTATTTCTTTTTCTGGAGTGATGCAAATGTTCTAAAAATGATCATGATGGTGAATACACAATTATGTGATAATACTGTGAGCCACTAATTTGTATACTTTGGATAGACTGCACGCTACATGAAGATATTTCAATTAAAAAAAAAAAAGACATGCAAACACCTACACCCACAAAGGGGCAAAGATTCTTGGGGAAAAGGGCGAGGAGACAAGCTCATGTGCAACCACCTTTCAGAACCAACTTTTCGAGGCCAACTGGCAATATGTGGGCAAAACACTTCCAAAAGGACATATCTTTGACCAGCTAACTAAGCCCCTGGGAATTTCTCTGAGGAAGTCATCCAAGAGGCACCCAAACTGCACAAGCAAAGACTCTCAAAGCATTCTATTATACTTAAGAATGGTAACAACTTAAATGTCCAAAAATAGGGGTTGGTTACATAATGGCGGCACAATTCTTTGTGGCTGTATAAACCGTATTTTCAAAGCAACCCACAACCCCCTAAAATAAAGCAGCACTTTTTTCCTGTGAGCTGTGTCAAGAGGAAGAAAGATTCACAGCGGACACCTCCATGGAGAGGAAGAGGTTGCTGAGTGCGGGGGAGGCCAGCTTTAGTCTTCCCCAAAACACAGCACACACCCTGAAGTTTCGTTGTTACGAGACTTTCTAAATGGAGGTTTTCTAGAAATAGCAGATGTCACTGGCAGCTCCATGTGGTTATGTGCTGGTTCTGTCCTAACCAAGAGGAGCGAGAGGCCCCTCCCAGCTCCTTCCAGGCGGGGAGCCTCCGGAGCCTCAGGGCCTTCCTGGGAACACCCCAAAAGGCAGGGGTGGGGTAGGGCTGGGGACGTGAGCTCACACCCCAATGAGGTCTGGCTCAAAGGTGGATGAGAGTGCATGGCCCTGGAGGGGACATTTGAGGCCACCCTTTCTCGTTTTTGATTTTTAAAATTAAAGACATACAAATGGTGAAACATTCAAACAACAGAGGAACCAGTTATGCCGGGGTTCGTGGGCGTCCTGGACCCAAGGCTGACAGAGTGCCCAGGCTCTCACCCGGAAGTGACTGTTCCCCAGGGGCTGCAGGCAGTGGCTAGGAACAGTGGGGAGAGGAGCTCTTGGCAACGGGTGGGGGGAGCCCAGAGAGGCTGCTCAATGCCTCCCAGCCCACCTACAACCAGCAAGGATGACCCATTCTTGTGTTGTCAAGAAAACCGAGGCTGAGATGCCCCGATAGAAAAAGGGCCAGAGCTCTCCGACGCCCCCTCCTGGCAGAAGAGGAAATGCAGTTGTAACAGCTGCCCTGCGAGCAAGGCACAGGGCGGGGCTGAGGGCCCAGGGGTGACGCTGAGGCCCAGACGCGGACACCCCAGAGGGGTCATCCTGAAAGGTTTCTGTCAACGACCTCCTGGCTGCCCCATCTCGCACCCTGAGACATGAAGAGGGGATTTTACTGAAGTGGGAATGTGCTGTGCAGCTTTACGTGCCTCCTTCCTAGCAGCATGCGGTGAAGCCTTTTGGAGTTAATGGACAGCATGGTTCTACATCACCAGTACTCAGCGACCTGCACTCACTCGAGAGCTGTTTTCTCCCACTGAGAACAACCCTGTGATGCACACTTGTGTGCAAATATCCAGAAAACACTCTGCGGTGAACTTGCAGGGCCTGCCTAGAATGGGGGGGTGCCGGGCCAGTGGAGAAGCACACGGACACCATAACATATGCTGCCTGGGTGCTCAGAAAGGCTGAGCCACGCTGCCCCAGCCATGCTGATTGGGTGCCCAGCTCCCCTTCTTTTGCCAACTCTGGGCAGGGGGCTCCGTTGGCTCCCCCACTTCAAGACTATAAAAACATTCACCGAGCTCTCTTCTTGCTTGTACAGTTTCGTTCTTTATAGCTGAACCTATGAACCAGCAGGGATCCATTTTGGCATGAGGTAGGGAGCTGGGAGGTTTGCTTTCAGGGTCGCTCCCTGAAATGTGGAACTCTAGAGAAGGGGACTGTGATGAAGACCCTTTGGTGGAGGCAAAGGCTGGGCACATTATGTGGATGCTCTGGGGGTGGGAGGAAGGTAGGCCTCTCATCTCCGCAGCTGCCTCTCTTGTTCGAGAACCTCCTGTGGGCTGTGGGCTGGGGGCCTGGAGGTGGGCTGAGTGGGAAGCTGCATGAACGGCCCCACAAACTGCTCTGTTGGGGGAGAGGATGCTACCAGTGGCAGGAGGGCTCCCTGGATGTCCCAAGGGTGCTTGGAAAGGCAGGGGCCTTGATCTCCGTGGGTAAAAGCAGAGGCCAACCAACGGGGGCTCAGAGCAGCCCCTTCTCCATGGGCCTAGGCTGTGGTTTCCAGCCAGATGGAAACCACAGCTCCCTGGGGCCCTGGGTGCGCGCCTTGGGGGAGAGCAGGGGAGGGGGCACAGCAGCAGGAGAGGAGCGGCCAGGAGGGAAGAGAAGCCACAGGCACATAGGGTTTGGATTGGAGCAGGAGGGTGTGTGCGAGCAGGAGTGTATGCAGGTGTGAGTGTGTGAGTGTGGGTGCCGATGTGTGAGTGTGTGTGAGTGTGAGCATGTACATGTGTGTAAGAGTTGCTGTTGCATGTGCATATAATAACGTGAGTGTGCACGCGAGCATGAGGATATATATGAGCACGTGTGCATGTGAGGGTGTGTCAGTGTGTGAGACTGTGCATGGGTAAGAGCAAGTGTGTTAATGTCTCTGAGTATGAGCATGCGTGTATGTGTGTGCACACACAATGGTGTCAGTGTGTATATATGTGTGAAAGTATAATTTGTGCGCACAGATGAGCATATGCGTGCATGCGAGTACACGTGGGGGTGGGTCAATGCGTCATGAGATCATGCATGTGTGTGTTAGTGCAAATGTGACTGAGTGCATGAGCATCTGTGCACACATGTAATGGTGTGTCTGCGTGTACGAGTATATGAGCATGGGCATGTGTGAGCGAGCGTGCGCGCGCGTGCGGGGCAGTGGGGGTGCCAGGAGACTCTGGTACCTTGGAGCCGTGCCTTGCCAAAACCTCCCATTCACCGCTGGTCAGAGCGATCTCCTCCTTAATGGGGCATTTAAATTCATCTGGAAGTAAGGAAAGGAAAAGAGGTGAAGGGGAAACTCGGGACTGTGCTGTGTGGACCCAGGGGCTCTGAGGCCAAATTCCATCTGGGCCAATGCCGGGGTATTGAGCCACCCCGATGGCCAATGCAGATGCCCACGTGGCCAGGCAGGTAATAGGAGGGAGGGCGGCAGGGTCCAGAACACGAGACTGTGGGACCCAGCCACGCTGGGCGGCCAGGAATGGCTCAAGGGGCTGCAGAGTTGGTTCAGGTCGTGGGGACGGCGGGCCCAGTGTTTCCCAAGAAAAACCAGGGATCTGGATTTTTAATGCAATTTCCCAGTTTTAGAACTTTGCACAGGCCCAATGAAGGGTGCCTGCATGGCGCATGGCCAGGAAACCAGCACTGCTGAACTCTGGTCCTGCAATCTCGGGATGCAATGGGGTTTTGGAAAATCGGAAAAACAAGCTTTGATGAAACCCTCTGGTTGGAGGCAAAGGCTCAGTGGCATTTTCACCTCCCTTGGAGATTTCGCCAGGGAAATAATACAGGACATCTGCTGCCCCAGATTGGGAGTTTTTAAGACAGTTTATGGGTGGTGGCTACATTTTCTCTTGCATCCTTTCGGGTCTAAAGCCAACTATCCAAAACAGAGGGACAAATTTCCTGGGCAACAGTCAAACAGGATGGGCAGAGAGGAACTTCTCCAGGTGTAGGGGAGTCACCGTGGCAACAAGTTGTGGCCTTGGGTGGAAGAGGTGCCCCTGGTCCCTACAGCCACAGCTTGCCGTGGCATCGCTCTCTAGGTGAAGAGCCTACACAAAGGGCAGGGAGAGGGCCAACTCGGAGCTCTTTAAAACTATGCCAGCCACCTGCCAGGCCCCTGGAGGCAGAGGTGTGGGAGGGGGAATTGATGACAACACAGCTCGAGCTGGCGCTCAGGGACTCGCCTGCCCTCCAACGGGTCCCTATACCTGAGGCCGGCCTGTCCCCCTCAGTTCTCCTGCCTCCCCTGGGCCACGGCTCAGTCCTCTGGCCTCCAAATCAGCTCCAACCTCCTTGCTCCCCCTTCCCAGAGCCTCCTATAGCTCCCTCTGCATCCAGACGGGAGCTCGTGCCCAGAGGGATCTGCCGAGCACACCTCCCAGCCCTTTCTTGTGCAACTCTTCTCCAGTGAGAAAGCCCCATTTTATCTCAACACTTCCCTGTGCCAGGGCGTCATTGTCCCTCACTCCTCTACCCCACCCGTCTTCCAGGCTCCACCTAAACGTGACCACTTCTGGAAGCTTCCAGAAGCTTCCTGACCTGCCTCCCGTTTCCACAGCTACCTACGGCCTCGCCTTCTCCTCCGTTTAATCACCATCTGGTGAGTGCAGGGACCTCTATCGTGGAGTGAGCGCGAGGGGTGGGGCTGGACCAGGCGTGGAGACCGCACAGCCCTGGCAGCTGGCTCTGGGGGCATAAGCCAGCCTGCGGGGCATGTGAAGCCCCGGGAAGTCCTGGAAAACCTGTGCTCCGGCTAAAGGGCAGCTGCTACACGTGCCAATTGGTGACCACCAGGCAAACACATGCCTAGGGCTGTCAGGCCGATCCAAGTTCCAGAGGCAGAAATGAGGATTTTAAAGAGAAATTTCCCTGAGTTAGGCAGGGACAGCTAACTTCAACAGATGGACAAACTGAAAATAGCCAATGCCAATGAGCCAAACAAAGCCTGCCTGTGAGATGGGCTCTGCCAGCAAGGGGCAGCCGCCAGGGAACCTGAGCAGCTAAGACAATGCCCAAGCCAGTGGGCTCACCTTTGTCCCCTCAGCTGCTTGTGACACAGCTTGTTCCTGAAACTCTTTCCCCTTGGCTCCCAGCCTCTGGGCCACCACCCTCCCTGGGGGCACTGTGGTTCCCCTCAGTCTCATGGGTGCCCCCGTCACAGAGGGTGATCCAGCTAACCCACTCATGACCCTGGGTAGGCCTGCTCTAACCCTGGAGGCATCCCACTTGGCTCTCAGATCACATCTCTTCTCTCCCCAGGTCTCCTACCCCACTGCAGAGGCTGAGATGCCCCCTGTCTGCCAACGACGCCCACGCTCTCTGCCAGTCCACTCTGCGCTCTTCTGAATTCAACAACCTGCCCACGCGATGCTTCCACCACCCAGCATCTCAACTCGGACGTGTCCAAAACCAAACACTGGATCTTTCTCTCCCAAACCTCTCTCTCCCAGAGTCTTGCCATTTCGCATCAGATCTCTGGAAACCTTTGGGGCAGCTCTGCTCCTTGTCTCTCTCTCAGACCCCACTTCTAAGCCACCAGCCAAATCATGTCAGCTCTGCTGTGGGCATGGAGCCTGAAACACGTCTCCTGCCATCACCCCAGCGGCCATCCCTCTCCTTACCTCTCTGTCTACGCTCCATGTGGCTGCCAGAGAATTCATTTTAAATCCTTCCCACCTCCTTCGTGGTGAAAACCCATGTTCCCCCGCCATGGCCCATGGCCCATGGGGCCCTGTGTGACTACCCCTGTGGCCTTCTTGCCCTCCCAGCTCCAGCAAACCAGGCCTGGCCCTGCTGCAGGGCCTTTGCACAGGTTATTCCTTTGACCTGGCTCGCCCTTTCCCCAGACACCTGTGTGGCTCCTTCCATCACTCTGCCCAGATGTCTGCTCACCAGCACCTCATCCTGAGGGCGTCCCCCTCACCCCATCTAATAAGAAGGACCCTCCTTCTCATACCCCCACCCCACTTGCTCATCACCTGCAATGATCATTGCTGTTTTGGGCTTATCTTCTGTCTCCACTAGAATGTCCCTCAAGAACAGGAATGCTTTCTTTCCTTTTTCTAAACTTCTATCTCCAGCACCTAGAACAGAGGTTGGCAACTTCTTCTAGAAAGGGTTAGGCTATAAGTATTTTTAGCTTTGTGGGCTAGACTGGCTCTGTCTTGACTACTCCATTCTGCTGTTACACACAAAAGCCACCACAGACAGTACATAAATGGACATGCACATGGCCACGTACCAACAAAACTTTTACAAAAATAGGAGGTGAGAATTCTGCCACTGAGCCACCGTTGCACCGCCCATTAGAGCTGAAGGAATACAGACTGTGCAACGGGACTGATTGAAAAAATTCAGAAATGGATAGCACAATACTACCTAACTGTCATATGAATTATAGAGGGAAGAGGGCTGGGGGCACAAATGAAGCCAGAAGAAAAGATAGAAGATAAAGACTGAGATGGTATAATCTAGGAATATCTGAAGTGTACAATGACAGTGACTAAATGTACAAATTAAAAAATGTTTTTGCATGAAGAAGAACAAAGGAATGTCAATATTGCAGGGTGTTGAAAATAGATGGTAATCCATATTTTAAAACTTTAACCTATGTGTGAAACTAAAGCAAAAACTGTTTACTTTGTACAAAATTTATATTTTGATTAGTGTATCTCCTAATATAACTTACACGGACAGTTTAATTGAACACCATAACCACATGGAACCTTGAGTAGGGAATGAGATTTTGTAGGTTTGTCCAGAGTGATGCTCTGATAAATCTCAGAGTGATCTGAACAGTGAATAAAAAAGTATTTGCAAAGTCCCCTTGGGGGAATGGTGAGAAAGGGGGAAAATTCAACTTCCGCATTTGCAGAAGGCCTGATATTCCCGCAAGCAGTGGGACAAACAAATCAATAGGCTGAGCCCCCTCAATCTTGGGGTTTGTTCATATGAAACTTATCCCCGCAAAGGATAGGCTAAGTCTACTTAAAATAAGGCCTAAGAGTCACCCCCAGAGAACTTCTTTTGTGGCTCAGATACAGCCTCCCTCTAAGCCAACACAGCAAGCAAACTCACCACCCTCCCCCTGTCTACGTGGGACATGACTCCCAGAGGTGTGGACCTTGCTGGAAATGTGGGACAGAAATCAAGGACTCAGCATCAAGGGACTGAGAAAATCTTCTCGACCAAAAGGGGGAGGAGAGAAATGAGACAAAATAAAGTGTCAGTGGCTGAGAGATTTCAAATAGGGTCGAGAGGTTATCCTGGAGGTTATTTTTATGCATTATATAGATATCCCTTTATAGTTTAAGGTGTTTTAGACAGTCTAGAGGGAAGTGCCTGAAACTGTAGAGCTGTGTTCCAGTAGCCAAGTTTCTTTAAGATGACCATATAATGATATAGGTTTTGCAAACTGATTGTGTGACTGTGAAAACCTTGTTCTGATGCTCCTTTTGTCTATGGTATGGACAGATGAGTAAAATATATGGATTGAAAATAAATAAACAATAGGGGGAACAAATGCTAAAATAAATTGGGGAGAGGGAAATACTAGTGGTCAAATGAGAGGGAGGGGTAAGGAGTATGGCATGTATGAATTTTTTTCTTTTTTCTATTTCTTTTTCTGGAGTGACGTAAATGTTCTGAGAAATGATCGTGGTGATGAATATACAACTATGTGACGATATTGTGAACCACTGATTGTACACTGAGTATGGAATGTTCATTTGTTAAGAATGTTTGTGGTGTATGTTGATTGGTTCTATTAATAAAAAATACATATATATTAAAATAAATAAATAAATAAAAGAGGTGGCCCGGATTTGGCCCTGGGACCATAGTTTGCTGACCCCTGACCTACAAAAGGGCCTGGCATGTCGTGGGCGTTTGCTAAATACTGTGGATGGGATAAACGCGTCATCAGCCACTCACAGCCCCTACCAGGTTGTGGCTGTTAGCGAGCAAGGCTGGTTTCTTGCTCCTCGGTGCCCCCTCGCCTGTGGGCGTGCCTGGCAGGGCTGGGCTGCAGCGGTGACTAAAAACGGTCCCCAGAACAACAAACGACTAATGTCCTCACCCTCTCCGGGGCTGAAGGGCTCCGCCCAGTCGTAGCCATTTTGCTTCAAAACCGCAGTGACTTTGTACAGGTGGCAGAAGCCCGTCTTGCACTCGTTGGCTCGGAGGAAGCAGAGCTCCTCTTCTCCCTCTGATTGGGGGAAGGGATAGAAGATGTCATGAACCTGGGCAAGGCAGAAGAGAGAACACACGTCAGAAGGTGTGGGGGGGGGCCCATACCACCAGGCTGCGCCCTGTCGAGGAAGAGGGAGGCACAGACGGCGGCCAGAGGCCAGCCCCTGTGGGCTGCCCTCACCCAGGCCAGCGGCTCTCAGCTCTCAGCCTGCATCTCCGCCCAGAGGCCCCCAGGCCTGCTGCGGGCCTGCTGCCCAGTGGGGAATCTAGGGGTGGGGTAGGGGGTGTGGGGGGGGCAGGGGGGTTGGCTCAGACCCTCCCGCCCTTACATTGATCCACACATCGGTGGCCTCCTCATACACCACGTGCGGCTGCGCGCTCCTGGGGACAGCTCTGGCAAAGGCCGCCCGCTGCTCCTCACTTTCGGTGGCCGGGATGAACAGGGCTGGGGGCAGGAGGACGAGCTGGAGCCGCTGCTGAGGCCGGTCCAAGAACATGGCCCAGGCACTGAAAGGGAGAGGCGGGAAGGAGGCTGGCACCCCGCGTGCCCTCAGCCCCCACCCCCAGGGCAGCACCTTTTTCTCCAAGCCTACTCGGAGTCAGAACTGGTCTTTTTTATTTCCAGACTCTGCCTACACTTGACTGAGTAACCTGCCAAGGGCAGGACGGTTTACCTGACTCTGATCTGAGTATTCTGCAAATGTTATCTGCTGCTGATCTTACTGCTGCATTTCACAAACTTCTTAATTTCTGCCAAATCCTTGGCCCCCAGGGCTACCATTAATTTCAAATTTTTTGTTTAATGGGCAATTCTTTTAGCTTTATTTTAAAAAGAAATGTAGCACAAAGGGAGAGCCAGAACCTCAACATAAAGAGAGCATATTGGTTACCAAAGGCATTGAGCCAGAAATCTGGGCTCTCTCTGTGAAAAAGGGAGGCCAGCAAGGGGTTGGAGCAGCGGTGGGCAAACTCTGTCGAGGGTGGTGGTGTCTCTAGCAACTACTCACTTGTGTTTCTGCAGCATGAAAACCATCACAGATAACTTGTAAGTGGCTGTGTGCCAATAAAAAATTTACTCATGGGTGCTGAAATGTGAATTTCATATCATTTTCAAGTGCAATGAAATATAATCCTTCTCTCGATTCCCAATCATTTAAAATTGTAAAAACCACCCTCAGCTTGTGGGCCATCCAAAAGCAGGCAGCAGACTGGGGAAATGCAAAGCAAACCCACGATGAGATACCATGTCAAACCCACTAGTACGGTGATTACCGGAAATAAAACTAAAATAAGTGTCGGCTAGGACACAGAGAACCAGGAACTCCTGCACACTGCTGACAGGGATGTAAAATGGTACAGCCACTGTGGAAAACAGTTGGGGAGTTCTGCAGAAAGTTAACCATACAACTGCCACATGACTTGGCAATTCCGCTTCTAGGTATAGACCCAAAAGAACTGAGAGCAGGGACTCAGGCAGATGTTTGAATGCCATCATTCATCACAATATTATTCACAATAGCCAAAAGGTGGAAGCAACCCAAGTGTCCATCAAAAGATGAATGGATTATGGAATATTATGCAGCCGTCAAAAGGAATAAGGGTCTGATACATGCTATAACATGGATAAACTTGGACGATATCACATTGAGTGAAAGAATACAGAGACAAGAGGTTAAATAAAAGGAAAAAACATATGAAATGTTTAGAACAGGTAAATTCATAGAGACAGGAAGTAGATTAGAGGTTACCAGGGGCTAGGGTGAGGGCAAGGAACAGGGAATTATTGATAAATGGGTAGACAGTTTCTAACCAGGTTGATGGAAACGTTTTGGTCACAGAAATGGGTGAAAGCAGCACAGCCTTCTGAATGTAATTAATGACACTGAATTGAACACATCAAAGTGGTTAAAATGGGAAATTTTATGTTGTATTTATGTTATAATAAAAATTTTAAGATGAGAAGCAAGCAGGCAGTGGCTGGATTTAGCCCACGGATGATAGTATGGGCTCTGGTTCAGATGGGTATTAAAGAGGTTTTTCTCCTTGACACAAGCCGAAGGGCTGGAAAGTGACAGAGAAGGGAACGTCTTTATCTTGTGAGTCAGTGTTTCTTACAACGGGGAGCCTCGTGCCACTTGAAATTGCTCTCTGGATGTTTGCACACCAGTTTGCAAAATACTGTCAAAACCCCAGTGGGACCAAAACCAGGACTTCAAAACAATCTATCTGTTGTACTCTGGCTGAGGCTTGGAAGAAAACGTCGGAAACTAGGGGAGGCCAGGGACAGGGCCATTTCCACTTGGGCTGACACCAGCCTTGGCACTGGTACTGCGAAGAGAAATACCCGAACAAACGAACGGCAGGGAGGGCAGGAAGGCAGGGAGGCGGCAGTGGGGCTGTCCGGGTCTGAGGGCCCCGCTGTGAATCAGTCGGGCCGTCCCGAACAGAAACACTTACTATTTGCCGTCGCGGGTCCACCCGGCCCTGGCGATGTACTCCACCTTCGGGAACAGTGAGCTGAACGGCTGCACCAGCTCCTTCTCGCATGCCAAGACGATCTAAAGCAAAACCAGACCTGGGTCACGCTGCAGTCTGCAAAGACAGCTGTGCAACAGGGGCACGACCTGGCCTCGAGCCTCCATGGGGACGATGCGACAACGACACGAGGGGGCCGAAGGAAGACAAGGAGGAAGGGCCTCACGGAGTCTGACGTGTGCCCACATCAATACCATCGTGTGCCCTAGCTGCCCGGTTCGGGACCCTGCAAGTCTGAGAGGCGGAGGAAATGCCTAAATGGTACAACGGGCACATCTACACAGGGCTCGGCAGAGCCAGGACGGCGAAACAGTCACTGACGGTGGATCTGTGTACAATCCGCCAGAATGTTCTGGAAAGAGTGAAGAAGGGGGCGGTCTGCCGAAAACAAAATCGTAGATGAACCCCTGAGATAACAAAACTAAATGAATTTCATCTTCTGCTTTCCCCTGAAACGTCACACAAGAAGTCACTTTTTTACTTTAGTTTGCTTGAAGTCTCTCCCCTCTGACGTGTGGTCTTCTGACACCTGTGAGGACCCATGTGGGATCTGTGCAGTTCCCCAGTGTGAGCTGGCCAAACTTGGTCAGATCCTGAGTTTTGTGAGAGGGGCAGTTTCTCGATAACTAGCACTGAGCCAGGAGACAGGGCACAGGGGAGAGGAAGAGCCCACAAAGCCGCTGCCCTGACAGCCATACTGAGGAGGGCAGGGCCTGAGCGGGACCCCCACCCGGGCTCGCTTCGGGAGGGATGCCTTTGAGCTTTGGTGCTGTGATGCCTCTGCTGCCTGTCACCTCCTTGGGGCTGGGAGGCCCTGGGCAGCAGTTCACGAGGTGGATGGGGCCCCTGGGCTGGGTGCTGCTTGGCCACCATCAGATCACTTGAGGTGACAGAAGAGAGCCATGACTGCTGAAGGGTCCAGGAAAATGCCACACGGGGACCTGCCCAAGATGCTGCAGCAGGGTGACTCCCCTGCTCCGGGGACTGCTGGGCTGGGGCCTGGGTTGCTCTGTGGAGGCTTCTGTTCGGGAAGCTCAGACCTGCCAACGCCACCCTCCTGAGGAAGTCGAGAAACGCCCCGCTGCTTCTACCCTGGTGGGGAGCTGCAGCTCGAGGCAGCACGTTTCTGGCTCATACCTCGGTACCATCCCTGGGCGGCCGGCCCAGGGGTCAGGTCTTCAAGAAGCAACCTATGATGCTTGAATCGCTGGGCCTTGTGGCCGACCTGCCCTGGGGAGGACAGAACTGCCTGCTGACCCCACCTAAGTGTCTACTCAAATCCTGGAGCATACCCAGGGCCCTCCCCCTTCATCCTGTAGCTTCTCTGGGATGCGCCAGGCCCTCTTACCTTGCCCTGACTGTCCGTCTGAAATTCAGCCAGTTTCAAGGCAATCTTGGGATTCTTGCTACCTACAAAAAGTGAAAGTGTGGTGAGGGCCTCCCAGGGCTGGCCTGTTTGTGTAGAGCATGGGGCCTGGGACTGAGGCCGTAGGTGTCGCCCATGGAAAGACAACAAGTGTCAGCGGAGGTGGGGGTGGGGAGCGGGTGTCCAAAGGTCTGTCTGCAGGCGAGCTGCCCTCTCTGGCATGAGCAGGAAGTCTGTCAGGCAGTTTTGGACTTTGGAGCTTATTTCTGACATAACAGGCCAGATGTTGTGCCGGGGTGGGGAAGGGAGGTCGTGGGGCACAGACATGGGGAAGACATGGCCCCTGCCCATGGAGGGCCAGAAGATGACTGCAGACACAATCAGAGCACTTAGCCGCACTAAGAGGCAGCCCCTGTCCCAAGCCAGGCGAGGGCTTGAGTGGGCTGGGTGGGGACGGCCAGACAAGGGTTTCCCAGGGGTTTGACTTGGGTGCACCATGGGCCTGTTCAGCTCCCCGGGGGTCAGCAGATGACAGCCCGGGTCGAATCCCACCTGCCTCCTCTACCAATAACAGTGCTTGTGCTCAGAAGGGTTTTTACCTTTTTAAATGGCTTACAAAGAAAATCAAAAGAAAAATGCAACTACACCGCTTTGGAAAAATTCTGTGCAATTCTAACGTCCACGCCCTTGCTCAGGTTTTGTTGGCCCGTGGCCCGGCCAGGCATTCATGTATTGGTGGTGGCTGCTTTCGTGTTGCAAAGGTCGAATCGGGAAGCTGGGACAGAGACTGGCCTGCAAAGCTGAGACCAGGTGCTCTCTGGCCCTATACAGGGGCAGTTTGCTGGCTCACATGAGGAGGTTCAGCGAGCAGGGAGAAGGAGGGGTCTCGGGGGTGTGTTATAAACTTAGAAAGGAAAGCAACTTCCAGGGGTTCACGACCACACCCCAAGGCCCCTGGACCCCCGGCCTGGGCTGACCCACCTGTCCGGGGATAACGATACGAGTCCGTCTTCCTCTCCTCTAGGACTGGAGACGGGACGTGAATGACCTCCACCTCGGACTCGTCCACCTCCTCGTACAGGATCCGCAACGTCTTCAGGCCTTCGGAACCTTGGGGACGGGGAGGGGGAAGCCACTGAGCCCTCAGAGAGGACCACTGGGGACACTGGGCAGCCACCAGAGCTGAAGCCAGCCTCTGTCAAACGCTAGGCCTTGGGGGGGGGGGCATGGGGGCCTGTGCTCTATTCTTTAAGTAACACGGGAACAGG
This sequence comes from Myrmecophaga tridactyla, assembly GCA_004026745.1. Classification (NCBI taxonomy): domain Eukaryota; kingdom Metazoa; phylum Chordata; class Mammalia; order Pilosa; family Myrmecophagidae; genus Myrmecophaga; species Myrmecophaga tridactyla. The sequence continues at coordinate 20,761 of PVIY010032729.1, forward strand.
AATGGAGTGATTCCCAGCACCAGATGGCTTGGCTGGTGGCTACAGGACCCAAGGAGAAGGACTGCATGGAAATCATGCAGGCCAGTGGCTGAGAAACGAAACGAGCTGGCAGACAGCAAGGAAGCCACAGCCCTCCCTTCCTCGTTGTGCCCTTTCCTTCCTCTACCTCAGTTGCTGAGAAGGCCAGGCCCACCCTTCCTACACCCTCCAGTACACTGGCCCACAGGCTGACCAGTGGGTGTCCGGGAGGAGCTGGCCGCACACTAACGCAGCCTGCGGGTAGGACCTTGTGTACCTACGCCACAGATGGCAGGCCAGGGTGGGGGGCCTGCACGACGGGCCTGAGATCCTGCTGCTTGGAAGGAGTGGCGCAGGCACTCCAGCTCAGCCCTGTGACTGCTGCCTCTGCTGGATATAAAGGATTCTGCAGCCCTTCGGGTCTGTCCACCAGGAAGGACCTTCTCGGGCAGCTGGGGTCTGAGAACAGGGTTGTGCCCCCTGCAAACTGGCACGGAGGCGGCCCGTGGTGCACGGTCCAGGGGAAGGTTTAACAGAAAGGTGAGCACCTGGCCGCCACAGCATTCAGGCAACATGGTCAAAGGTTTGGGGGCCACTTAGACACCAGAAGCCAGAGTCAGGGCCTTGAGGGACATCCAAGGCCAGGGTTCTTACCCGGGGGTAATTCTGCCCCGGGGACACTGGGCATAGTCTGGAGATATCTGTGGGTGTCATTGGGAGGGGGGTGCGCCTGGTCTCCCTCCAGCAGGCAGAGACCAGGGATGCTGCTGCTCATCGCCCAATAAGGCACACCCCACCCGAGAATGACTGAGGCCCCTGTGCTAGGAACGGCGAGGTGCGGAGACCCTGCCCTGGGCCCCGCCTTGTTTTACAAAGCTGGAAACTGAGGAGAGAAGGGAGAGGAGGCTGCCTGGTGGGGCTGGGGTCTCTGGTGGGGCAGCCCACCTGCTCTCCTGAGAGCTGCAGGAAGGCAACGGCACCAATTCACTTAGCGACCCTCTGGGTACGGAAGTGGCCCTGCCTTTCCGCTTATGGGAGAAATAAAAACTTCTCTTCTCCAATCAGTTTCAGTGAAAGGCAAGTTGATCTAAAGGCAAATAGTGGAGCAGGGAAGAGGGGGCACGCCTGGTCTGGGTTGCTATGGTCTCTCTTCAGAAATCCAGATGTGCTAATGCCACGGAGCCTGTCCACGGGCAGCAAACACCTGGCCCTGACACCACCCCCCCAGGGCCCGGAAGTGTGGAAACCCTGAGGTCACGCCAGGCCATCCCGGCAGAGGCGCCTCCTGGGCAACGACTCCCCTGTGCTTACAAGGCTGACTCTGGTCGCCTGCACATGGCAGGAATCGGACACCCCTTTTTATGCAGACAGAAACACGGAGATGGGAAGGACCCGCTGGTCTTGCATCTTTCAGAACTAGCTGGCAATAACCGAGTTTTAAGATGCGGGAAACTTCAACTCAGGTCTCCTGTAGCAGGGAATCTTCTCTGCAGCAGGGTTTCTCGGCCTCAGCTCTACTGACACAGGGGCTGGAGAATTCTCTGGGGCGGGGGCTGTCCCGGGCATTGTAGGGTATTGAGCAGCATCCCTGGGCTCCACCCGTGAGATGCCAGGGGCACTTTCCCCCACACAGCTGTGATGATCAAAAACCTCTCCAGACACTGCCAAACATGCCCCTCACCCCCAGAGGCCAGGTGCCCCAGGCGAGAACCGCTCACACACTACCAGACGTCACCACGATATGCGGGGATGCTCATTATAGGACTGTTTATAACACCTAAGCAAAACCTAAACTCAACATTGGAAACAACCAGTGTTGGGAGTTGTGGAACTAGTTAAGTAAATGATGGTCCGTCCATGCCACAGGGATGTCGACAATCGCCAGAGCTCTCTACGGGCTCATGGTAAAAGATGTAGGTCCATTTTAAGTGAAAAAAGCAAAGAGCAGAAAAATATGAGAGGGCGACTGAAAAGACATGGGTGCAGAAGCATTTCTGGAAAATAAGGAAGGCCCTACCTTCCCAGGAGGCTGTGGGACACCACCAGTAACCAGTGAACCGGTCGAATTCCTCCTGGATGACAAAGGTGGCTACACCTGCAGACTTGGGGTCCTCTAGGACGTTGGACAAACCTGGAGAGAGAGGAAAGATGGGCAGTGCTCTAACCGGGGCAGAAGCCAGGAGCTCTGCGGGAGAGCACAGAAGAGATGGAGGAGCCCAGAGGCTCGTTTAGCACAGGGCCTCTCCATTCCTGCCCCGTTGGTGTTTGGGGCTAGAACACTCCTGGTGGTTGGGGCGCATCCTTGCACGGTCAGGGGCTGAGCAGCACCTGCGGAGTCTGCTCCGTTCAATGCCAGTTAACACCCACCCCTAGCTGCAGCAACCAAAAATGTCTCTGGATTTTGCAAGGTATTCCCTGGATGCGCCCAGCTGAGCACTGGTGCTGATAGAGGGGGCTGGGCTAGGGGGCCAGAGTCGGGAGACAGGGGTCTGTGACCCAATGGCTGACATCCAAAGGAGGATGAGGCCATCATGGGCGGGCAAGAGTGGGCAGGAGACCCCAGAGAACAGATGAGATTGGAGGGTGGCAGGGCGGAGGCAAAGAGGCAGCGGGGAGGGCGTGTGGTCAGTGGAGGGGCCTGATGAGCAGATGGCAGGAGGAGGGCCAGATCATGCAGAGGACAATGCCATGCCAGGCAGGGAAAGCCACTGCCACCCTAAGAGGGCACAAGAGGTCTGTACATGGAGGCGTGGCATGGGGAGAGCAGGGCCAGGAAGAAGCCTGGCAGTGAGGGGCTAGAAGCTGGATTGGTGGCTCTGGCAAAACCCACCACACCAGGGCGGGGGTTGGAGGTGCAGGTCCCCGTCCCTCCGTCCCACCCAGCCGCGGAGGGACCCATGGTGTCCTCTGCCAGCCCTCACCTCTGTGGCAGAAAGTCAGCCGTCTCTCCTCGCCCGTTTCCAGGCTGGCCACCCACAGGTCATTGTTATTGATGAAGGAGAAGAAGGCGGGGTCAGCAGGGCAGATTTTGGGGTCCATCCGAGGGCCTGAACACTGAGTCTTGATTTCCAGTGGCTTCATGGGGGACACCTGAGGACATGGGTCTAGCTCAGGGGGAAGGCCCCGGGCACCCGCCCCTGCCCGCCCCCACTCCCGGCCGGGGCCCGGGCGCACCATGAACCCGTTCTTGCCGCCATCGCGGCAGTGGAAGAGGCTGTTGCTGGCCTGGAAGAGGAAGAGGCCGCTCTCGCTGTGGAAGTCATAGGAGGTGATGCCGAAGACGCCCAGGCGCTTGCGCTCCCGCAGGAGCTCCTCCTCCCGCGAGTAGACCCCGTGGTGAGGCGTGGCCTGGGGACACACGGGTGTTGGCAGTTACAGGGCCCTGCTCATCCCCCTCCATCCCAGCCTGGGGATTCTTGGGGGGCTCTGACTCTGGTCCACAGCAGAGGGAGCTGCTGAGGGGCAGGGCCATCTTGAGCTGGGTCAGGAAGCTGGGGGGGAGGGGCTGCACCTGGAGGCCCTGGGGTGCTGTGATAATGGCTAGACTGGCCATCCAAGGACGGTGGGCAACACGGTTGCCAGGGACCCCACAGAGGCCTCCTTCGTCCCCTCCCTCCCCTGGGCTTTCCTGTGGCCCCGAGCAACGGACAAATCACAGCCTTTCCCTATGGCCAACGCTGGTACCGGGGCAGGAGTCTTCTGTCCCCCAGCAAGAGAAACACGGCTGGAGCCTTCTTCCCTGGTTCTAACGTGAATCCCCAGCCCAGCCACCTGCCCTGCCAGGCCACCCTCTCCCACAAACTACCCCTTCCCGCCAGGAGCAGTCATTCCAGACCCAGACAGTGGGCTGCCAAACACTCCTGATCCCTGCACAGGGTGGGGAGGGGGGAGCGGGTGCAAACCCAGGGGTGGGCCAGGGAGGTAGATTACTGGGTTTCCCCGTGGCTTGTCAGAGCAGAACTCTGAAGCCCAGGTGAAGGCCCAAGGAGTGCCGCCAAGAAGAAAGACACTTGAGAAGAACTGAGCCATCACAGAAGAGGGTCCTCTTGTTCTCAGTAAGTATACGTGGAAGCACGAGGGGTTCAAGGAGCACGACGCCTACAAACTACTCTTATGTGTTCAGAAAAAGATGGAGAGGCAGAGATGGGTGGATAGAAGGCAGGAAGGATGGATGGACAGATGGACAGAGATGATGGATGAATGGATGGAGGGACAGGATGCCAGAAAGACAAAATTGTAAGGCAAATGGGGCAAAATGTTAAAATCGGTGGATCTGGGAATCTGGGCGGGTGGGTTGGGATGTTACAGTACTCCCTACAGGTTTCAGGTTAGTTTTGCAATTGTCCTCTGAGTTGAAATGATTTTTACATAAAAATTTAAGGATGGGAGGGCCATGGTGGCTCAGCAGGCAACAATGCTTGCCTGCCATGCCAGAGGACCCCAGGTTCGATTCCCGGTGCCTGCCCATGTAAAAAAAAAAGTTTAAGGAAAAAAAAAGTGGCACCAAAACTAAAAGTCCACCCACACTGTGATGAAAGCTACCGGCTTGGGGACTAAAAGGGACGGATGAGGGCAAGAATCAGAGTTACTGGATTGGCCTGGAAAAATTCCATGCCCTTTGTGACTCTGACACTGTTAAATTATTTTTAAAATCAAAATATGCCCATTTTTACAAAGGACACTATTGGTGTATATGGAAAAAAAAGAAACAGACTGTAAGCTTTATGACAATGTTAAATCTCCTGAACTTTGATAACTACACTTAAGGTGGTTATACAAATGAGTATCTTTGTTCTGAGGAAATGTACATTATGTGTTCAAGGACCATGACACAAACAACCTACACTCAGAAGTTCAGAAAGTATAGGTGAATAGACAGATAAATGATTGATAGACCTACAGACAGATAAGAGACAAAACGATACAGCAAATGTAAAGTGCTAAAAGCTGGTAGATCTGGGTATCTGGGGAGGGAGTATGGTGGTGTTCTCTGTGTGGGTTTTGTATTATTTTGCAACTGTCCTGTAAGCTTGAAATTATTTTAAAATAAAAGGTTTACAAAGAAGGATACAAATAAACTGATGGAAAATGCTCGCTAACCTTCCCCTGCCCTAGTATCTGCTCTCCAGGAGAGAGCAAGCTTTGGATGACATTAATTATTAGCCAGTCTCCATAAAAGGGCCTCAACTCAAGTTAATTCCAAATCTTTAGCGATGCATTTCAAAGGAACAGATGCTTTTGATAAGTGTTCCTATCAGAAACCTACACTCTGCAGCTTGAGTGCAAATGGGAGGAAGGAGAGGGCACGACTGTGGCCCAGGGACCCCGAGCTCTAGCCTTCTCTCTGCTCTGCGGCCCCTCAAGGGCCACGTCCTAAGGGACGTTGCGTACAGCCTGACCAAGAGGCCCCGGGCCTAACCTGCCTTGTTCACAGCAGCAGGGCCCCGGCCAAGGCTTCTGAATGGGGTGAAACCCCAGTGGGAGGCCAAGGGGTACAGTTCACAGGCCTGCCTGGACTGGCATGGCTCACCTGAAAATGATCCAGCATCTGCTTCCATGACAGGAGCAGCAGAGCCTCTTTCCGTACCTTCTTGGGAATCTCAGAGTAGAGGAGAGAATTCTCACGGCTACCATAAGGCATCCCTATGGAGAGAGCAGAGAAACCCAGCACAGCTCGTGAGAGACCTTGCCCAGGACAGGGAGAGGGTGTCGGGCGGCCGCTGGGTCCACGGCCCCGGCTCCCTGGCAGCTTGGCTGAGCTGGTTCTTCCCACCTCATCATTCCCCAGGTTACCGGTGACACATCCCTTTCCAGTACGGTTTCCAACCCTGGGTTTAAATACACTAGCAACAGGGTTTTCCACCTCTGGGATACTTGTGCTATAGACCGGGGCCTACAATACCGAAGAAATATGACAGATGAGAACAGAAAAAGAGCAGTGGGTGATATCCAACTCAGGTAAAGAGTGGTTCTTGAATGTTCTCTAGTGGATGCTTTTGCAAAGGGCATTAAGGTAATTTAGGACTAGGGCAGGGGCAAACGTGATGAAAAGGGACTGTGAAATATGCATCTAATCCAGGATTTCTCAATCTTGGCAGGGCTGAGACTTGGCGCCAGATCTTTCTCTGGTAGGGGCTGTCCTGGGCAATGGAGGGGGCTAAGCTGTCTCCCTGGCCTCCACCCACTCAATGCCAGTAGCACCCTGCCCCCAATCATGACAACCAAGTCTCCAGACACTGCCAGGTGTCTGGGGGCGGGGGTGGGGCAGAATCACCCCCGAGAACCACTGACTTAATCTAACCCTACCTATGACAGTGATAATAGGATCTACGCAGTCAGGACCTTCAATATATTAAATTATCACCACATTTTAACAGGAGGTTGCACAAGTTCCCACATTCTTATAGCTCTGAATTTGGGATTGGTCCTATGACCAAATGTGCAGTCATTTTTATTGCTTGGTGGCCAACAAAATGATGGTGCATTTTACCAACCATGCCCAACTTGGATCTGGGAGATGACTGCATTGTGGTTATTAATAAAGCGCCTGCAGAACCAGGATGATTCTCTCTGCACAACAAGGTGGGAGACCAAGGAAGTGCTTTCCAGGCTGGAAGCACACTGCAGCTTGCAGGCCAACGTGCGGTGAGATCTGAAGGTGAGGCTGGCCAATGATGGTTTACAGAGAACACAATTCTCTCTTCCCTTTTGATCCAATTTCCATCCTAAGTTTCTCAAGGAGGGAGGCTCAGCGCAGTGCTGTTATCTTTTCAAGACCTCCTCACACACAATGGCAGAACAGGTTGGCCCCAAGCCCGGAGTGAAGAGATGAACAAGGTCTGTCTGTTTATATTTCTTTTTATAGGTCGCTTCTTCTCAGAGCAAGTGATCTGGGTTTTCTGTTTTTAATAAAGTTTTCATTGTGACGCATCATTAGCAAAAGAGAACAGATTGGAAGAAATATGCTAAGTTAACAGGTTTCCTTTTAAGATGAGCTTAAGAAAAACGTGGAGTAAATTCAGACTGGTGCAAGTGGGAAGGGATAATTTCATTTGCCTTGTCTTTATACTCGCTGATCCCTTCTTCTGCCTGTTCAAATCTGCTGCTGAATTCATCTAATCGGTTTTTCATTTCAATTACTGTACTTTGCAGCTCCAAAATTTCTGTTTGGTTCCCTTTCTTTTTTTAGACAGGCAGGCACCAGGAATTGAACCCAGGTCTCCAAAATGGCAGGCAGGAATTCTGCCTGCTGAGCTACCATCGCACTGCCCTTGGTTCCTTTTTATTATTTATATCTCTTCATTTTGTTCAGACGTTTTCCTAATTCCTTTTAGTTCTTTGTATATGGATTTCTTCAGCTCACGTAACATATTTGAGACAGTTGATTTAAAGTCTTTGACTAACAGTTCTAATGTATGAGCTTCCTCAGGGATGGTTTCTAGTAAATTCTTTTTTTCTAGTGAATGGGCCATACTTTCCTGTGTCTTTGACATTTTTTGTTGCAAGCTGGACATTCTGAGTATTATGCTGTAAAAACTCTGGAAATCTAGTTCTCCCACACCTCTGAAATTGCTATTTGCTGCTGCTGTTGCTCAGGGCGGGAGCTGTCAATCTGTGACTTTTCTAAACTATTTTTGCCCCCATCCAGGGAATGGAAAGAGAAAAGAGAAAAGTAGAAATAGGTGTCGCTCTGAAGGGCTCTGTTCTAGTTTGCTAGCTGCTGGAATGCAACACACCAGAGATGGACTGGCTTTTTAAAAAAGGGGGATTTAAAACCCTAGAATGAGCTGAGAATTAACATCAAGGGATTGAGAGAACCTTCTCGACCAAAGGGGGAAGAGTGAAATGAGAATAAGTGTCAATGGCTGAGAGATTCCAAACAGAGTCGAGAGGTTATCCTGGAGGTTATTCTTATGCATTAAGTAGATATCACCTTGTTGTTCAAGATGTAGCAGAGAGGCTGGAGGGAA
>PVIY010032730.1:0-28723 GCA_004026745.1 Myrmecophaga tridactyla
CCCCACTAAATATAGCACCTAAATATAGTGCTATAATGCCTCACCTTGATATAGGACAGGGATGACTGATTTCTGATTTCAAAGCAAATGCTTCTTCTAGTTACCCATTTTGTGCTTGGCTTCATCTAAGAGTTGTATAATTACTCAGTTTTCTATCCTAACTCTATTTGGGACTTTATTTTTCAAAGTTATTTTCATTATGTGTTTATCCTTATTACTACAGGCATATTCTGTTAACACTCATTACATATTAAAACCTTTATCATTAAAAATGTATACGTCTTCATTGATTGACATTTTGGGGGGATAGGGGATTCATTTCTTCTTTTGGTTATTACCCTGGTTTCAGCATCTGGGATCACCACGCTCGCACTCCAAGGTCATAGGGTTTGGGTCAATAATCCCAAAAGTCGCTCCAGGGTGAGAAGAGCATTGCGAGGGTGCTCAGTCAGAATGCCATTGGGTGCTACAGGGATAGGAATAGGTACAAAGCCAGAATCACGAGCAAGAACACAATGGATTTTGATCAATGGAAAATAGTTGCTCTCTATTTTTCATTGCTAAACTGAACGGTAGTAAGCCTAGAGCTGCTGGGGCTTGAACAGCCTGCTGGGGCTCGGAACAACCTGCTGAAGTGAACAACCAACATAGATAGGAGCTTCCAAAAGTGATAGAAAAGAGATTGCCATGTTTCTGAGGAAACAGATCAAGTCACATCTTCAGGTATCTGTCCCTTTGGACGTCTAGTTATGTCATCCAATACCTATCCTCTTCTCAGAGGGATGTAGTGTATTTGAGTTGAATTTGTGTCACCTCCCACCAAAAGGCCCAGCCAATTTAAGTAGTGATTATTCCTGTGTCTGTATTTTCTTTCAATGCGTTAGATCAAAATATGACCTTTAGAAAGATAGGACTATTGCTCTAAATCTAATATGCAATGACTAGGTGGAAAGATGTCTTTAAGTCCTTTATGCAGTAACAATAAAAACAAGTAGGCCATATGAAAGGAAAAGACCACTGAAGACCAATATATTCCATCACAGAAGGAAAACTGGAATATTATTTTCATGTTAGATATCAAATATGGTTAACGCCTTTTAGGAACATAAAAACCAAAACATGGGGTTGTTGTATTTTTCTTCAATAGGACAAAACAAAACATACAGGACAAAAATTATTGGCAACTCATCAATCTCCTATAAGGCAAAATCTAACTGTAAATAGCATAATTCGTTACTGAGCAATGGTCAATATTGATAAAAAAGATATTTGCTCATAGAGATGAACCAGGTAGCTTTCCTGACTAAACCCTGGAATAGTGGAGGAAATATTTAGTATTTCTTTCATGTTCTGGTTAACTTTTTCTGGCAATTTTCATGTTATTAAGAGAAGCAATAAATGAGTATGAGTAGGCAAAATGGAGGGATGTTTTTAAGGATGCTTGATCAAATTGAGACATTAAAACTTCTCAGACCTGCATCAAATCCTGAAGGGCAGACTAAAATGTACACAGTGCTGCGCTTAATTGTGATATTCAGCCTAAATCTCTAATGTTGGACAAATGCAATGAGGTTAGATTTTATTTAAATTACACTGTCAGGAAATCTTCCTGCCACTGAACAAACATATACAGCTCAAAGTTCACTGAACAGTTTAGAACATAACCAAATATTCACCCTTCGTATCCCACCATGCACCTTTCCTGACTTTCTGTTTCTATAGCTCTTCCGATTTCCATCAGGTAGCTCTGCACACAGAGTATAGTGTGTATCTTGTTGCTTATTCTACTCTCCCTGTGGACACAAGTGGAGAATAGACGAAATGGAATGAGGAGAGAACAAGTTCCTCTTTTTCAAGGTGGAGGTTCTACCTGATTAACTACACCATTTCTGAATTGTCTGCTCAAATTGAGATGGCAGACTGAGAAACTTCAAGGTGCCATTCCCCTACAGAACAACCAGCAAGAACTGGAAGTAACGTCCTTAATGAAGCTACAGATAGAGTTCAAAGATGGCAGCAACAGGGTGAAGGTTCAATGAACAAAAAGGGAACTTAAAAGCTTAGGATCTCCTGGAGGCCTGCCTGGCTCCTCCCTCACCAGCTCCACACAGTTGTCCCATGTACTCAGTGGGGATCTGTGTTCCCATTAGATAGGAGCAAAGGGCATAGAGAGGGGAAGTATACTTGGCCCAATCTCTCTGGTGGTCCTCTGAGAGACTCGATGTCACAGAACTGTTAGTGCACAGAGAAGGCATCTCAGTGAGCTCCCTTACAGAAAGCTGAGGGAGAGCACACAAGTCATGCTGCCTGGGACAAGGGGTTGATAGCTACAGTGCAGTGGGGAAGACCATGAGGCAACTGTTTCCTAGGGCAGAGGGGACACCGGTATTTGTGTAAACCAGGTAATTTCTAGGGGCACACATATGCCAAGAAAAGAGGCATGCGCAGAAAGGATCAGGAGGGCATTACTCGATGACCTGGGGCTACTCTCCAAACCCACTCTTTGGATAAGCACTGAAGGAGAGGACTCACTCAGGTCAATCTTTGAAGACTGAGCAACGCTTTTTGGTCTTTACTTACTTCTTGTTCCTCTTTTTTTTTTCTTGTTGTTAACTCAGTGTCTAAATTCCAGTGATAAACATGCTAAACTATTAAAATGCATAGTTTAGGACAAAACATTATAAAGCATATATAGAAACAGGAAATGATTTATTTAATTTTTGGCTAAAACAAAATTTTGGCTAAATGAAGTTTTACTCCTATTTTTTTTTCTAAGATTGTTATAATTTTAGCTCTTACATTGGGGTTTCTGATCTATTTTGAGAATAATTTTTTTGTATGATGTGAGAAAGAGGCCCAATTCCACTATTTTTTTACAGTTTTCATTGTGAAATATAACAATACATTTCAAAGTACATTGTAACAAGTAGTTATGGAACAGATTTCAGAGTTTGGTATGGGTTACAGAACCACAACTTGAAGTTTTTCCTTCTAGCTGCTCCAAGACACTGAGACTAAAAGAAATATCAGTATAATGATTCAGAAGTCATATTCATTTATTAAATCCTATCTTCCCTATTATAACTCCTCCTTCTCCATTGATCCTTCTCTCAATCTTAAGAGGTATTTAGGATATGCCCCTTCTAACTTTTTTAAGTTGGAAAAGGCTGTCGATAGTATGGGTTGGGGAGAGGAACTTGTTGATGTTCTTGGAGAGGATGGCCCCTCTGGGTTTCAGGACTTAACTGGTCTAGGAACCTATCTGGAGGTTATAGACTTTTGGAGAGTAATCTTAGTGTGTGAAACTTATGTAGCATCTCAGATAGAACCATAGGTAATCTTTAAGGTTAACAGGAATAGTTTTGGTTGGGGTTTGGCAAATCGTGGTAATTAGAAATATCCAACTGAAGCTTGAGTAAGAATAGCCTCCAGAATATTCTCTCAACTCTATTTGAACTCTCTTAGTCACTGATACCTTATTTTGTTGCATTTCTTCCCCTCTTTTGGTCAGGAAGCCATCGTCATTCCCACCATGCCAAGGCCAGTCTCATCCCTGGGAATCATGTCTCATGTTGCCAGGAAGACTTTCACTCCTGAATGCCATGCCCAATCTAGGGGGGAGGTGAATGATTTTCCTTGCAGAATTGGGCTTAGAGAAAAAGAGGCCACATCTGGAAACAAAAGAGATTTTCTGGAAGTAACTCTCAGTCATAGCTATAGGTATGCTTAGGTTTCCCATTACAGAAATAAGCTTCACAACCAAGCCTCAAGATCAAGGTCTTAGCCTATTGACTTGGGAGGTTCCTAATTTTTAAGATAGCATCCAGAGTTTTCCCAGTGATAAAGCTTATATAGTTCCATATTTTCTCCTCCAGTCCCTGAAGGGACTTTGCCAATACTTCTTAATTATCAGCTCGAAATACTACAGGATGTACCCAGGTATTACATTAAGCTATACAGAATTACAAATCCTCATTCCCATTCTAGGTTTCCTATGTTTGGGCTGTTGAAATGATCAATCCAGACAGGTTAAGTTAGATTATGTGCTACAGAAAAATTTAACTTTTGGACAAAATAAACCTCTCTCCCTTTGTCTCCTACAGATGTGAAATTCTAAAACACAGAGTGTCATCTTTACCCCTATGTTCTGATTTACTTTAGTCCTGACCCAATCAGCTTCATATTATCTCTACCTGAAGCTTGATCTCCTTTTCAGTTTCTTTAACAGCTGTTGCATGTAGCAATGCTGACTTTCAGAAGTCCAACTCTGAGCCTCAGGTGTCACATAGGTAGCCAAAATTCCAGGGAAATTCAGGTTATGTATATATACAGGACAGCATCTCAAAATCTAGAAATAACATTTATAGTTCCAGGTTAAATGTGACTGCTATAAGACCTTAAAATCTAGGCCCCAATTTTCTTATAAGTAATTTCTAAAAAAGACCATACAATATTTGTTCTTTTGCTTCTGGCTTATTTTGTACCCATACTGTCCCCAAGGTTCATTCACCTCATTGCATGACTCATGACTTCATTCCTTTCTGTAGCTACACAGTATTCCATCATATGCCTGCACCACAGTTCACTATTCTACTTCTCAGTCAATGTATCCTTCAGCCACCTCCATCCATTGGGCATCATGCATAATGTACAGTCAACAATCCATGTCTCATATTATTCTTAATTAGTTGTACAATCACCAACACTGTCAATTTTAGACAATTTTCATTGCTCCAAAGAGAAAAATAACTGATAAACACCCTCACCAGATAGAAAATCCCAATCCCATATTTTGCATGTAGATATCTAGTTGTCCCAGCACAAATGGTTGAAAAGACTATTCTTTATCCACTGAATTGTCTGGACATGCACCACACTTCCTTGATTACTGTTGCTTTGTAGCATGTTTCAAAACTGAGAATTGTGAGTCTTCCAACATTGTGTTTCTTTTTAAATATGTCTTTGTTTATTCTAGTTCTCTTGCATTTCCATATGAATTTAAGAATCTTGAGAATTTCTGCAAAAATGGCAACAAGGATTTTGATAGGGATTACATCAAATCTGTTGATCAATGGGATGTCCTTCCATTTGCTTAGGCCTCTTTAAATTTCTTTCAACCAAGTTTTGTGGTTTTAGTGTACAAGATTCAAATTTCTCTAGTTAAAATTATGCCTAAGTATTTTCTTCCTTTTGGGGTTACTATAATGGAAATATTTTCTTAATTCAACTTTTAGATTGTTCATTACTAGTGTATATAAAATACAAATGAATTTGTATACTGAACCAGTATTGTGCAGCCTTGATGAACTCATTTATTGGCTTAATCATTCTTTATTAAAACTTTATTCTTCAGAGTTCTCTATATACAGTCATACCTCAGAGATATTGCAGATTTAGTTCCAGACCACCGAAATAAAGCAAATATCACAATAAAACAAGCCACACAGTTTTTTGTTTCCCAGTGCATACAAAAGTTATGTTTATTCTATACTTTTGTAGTCTAAGTATTCAATAGCATTATGTCTAAATACACAATGTACATACCTTAAGTAAGAATATGACACAAAGACAAGAAGTGAGCCCATGTTGTTGGAAAAATGGCACCAATGGACCTGCTCAATGCAGGGTTGACACAAACCTTCAATTTGTAAAAAACACAGTATCTGCAAAGTGCAGTAAAGTGAAGTGCAATAAAATGAGATTTGTCTGTATAAGGTCATATAATCTTTAAATAACAAGAGTTTATTTCTTTCTTTCCAATCATGATGTCTTATTGTGCATCTCAGTTAGACTCTCCAGGTAATGTTGACTAGAGTATGTAAAATGAAATTTGTCTTGTTCTTCATTTCAGGGAGAAATATTGTCTTCCACCATTAAGTATGATGTTAGCTGTGAGTTTTTCGTCGGTGCCATTTAGATTGAAGATGCTGTCTTCCATTATTAGTTAGCTGACTTTTTATCTTGAAAGTGTGTTGTATTTTTTCAATTGCTTTTTCTAAGTCTATTGAGATGATCAGTTTGCCTCTTTTATTCTATTAGTATGGCATATTAAATTCAGTAAACTTTGTATGTTGAACTAGCTGCATTCTGCGATAAATTCCACTTGTTTATGTTACATAACATCTTTTATATGCTGTTAGATTCAGTTTGCTATCTTTTTGTTGAGGATTTTTCCATCTTTGATCATAAAAGATACTTGTTTTCTTATGATACTTTTGTAATCAGGATATCAGGTTTGTGTAGCAGGGTAATATGGGCCCCATGGAATAAGTAAGAAAGCATTTCCTCCTTTTCTATTTCTTGAAGATCTTATGAATTATTGGTATTATTTCCTTTAAATGTTTGATAGAATTTGTTAGTGAAGTCATTAGATCCCAGGAATTTTGCTGACAGTTTTTTGTTTGTTTGTTTGTTTGTCTGTTTGCTTATTAACTCAATCTCTTAATTTGCTACTTGAATAATAGAAAAATATTCATATTTTCTATCTCTTGTTGAGTAAGTTTCAATAGTTTGTGTCTTTCTAGAATGTGTCCATTTCATCTAGCTTATCAACTTTGTTGGTGCACAATTTTGTATAGTGTTTCCTTTTAATCCTTTTTATTTCTGTATAGTTGATAGTAATGCCTCTCTCATCCTGATTTTAGCAATTTTAACTGCTTGGGCAGTCCAGCCAAATATTATAGATTGAATTACATACTCAAGAAGAAAGGTTGAGGGCGGCTGCCGTGGCTCAGCAGGCAAAGCTCCGACCTGCCGTGCTGGAGGTCTGGAGTTCGATCCCTGGTGCCTCCTGCCCATATGCAAATTAAAAAAAAAAAAAAAAAAAGAAAGGTTGAATGCCTAATCCGCAGTATCATGGAATGTGACATTATTTGGAAATGGGGTCGTCATAGCTGGAATTAGGCAAGTTAAAATGAGGATATACTAGAAGAGCATGGGTTTTTAATTCCAGTATGAGTGGTATCTTATAAGAGGAAGAAATCTGGACAGAAAGGGTAGAATGCTTTGTGATGACCATGGCAGAGAATGCTATGGATTGCTAGCAAAGCACCACCAGAAACCAGGAAGGAGGTATAGAATACAAAGGACATGACCTTGCCAACACATTGATTTCAGACGTCTAGCCCCCCAAACTGTGGGCAATAAATTTCTATTGTTTTAAGCCACCCAGTTTATGGTACTTTGTTATAATAGCTTTAGAAAAGGAAGACACTAAATGTCCCATCAAGTGTGTTCATTTGAAAGCTTTGGTTTCACTGATTTTCTCTATTGTTTTTTTCTATTCTCCATTTCATTCATTTCTGTTCTAATTTCTACAATTTTATTTTCTCTATTTGCAGTGGGTTAAGTTTACTAAACTTTTCTAGTTTTTACTCTTTTTAGGTGAAACCTTGTGTTTTGGTATGTTGCATTTTAGTTTTCATTCATTTCAAAATACTTTCTAATTTTTCTGGTGATTTCTTCTTTGATTCAAGGTTATTTAGGATTGTGTTATTTAATTTCCACATATTTATCAATTTCCAACATTTCCATGTTATTGATTTCTGATTTCATTCCATTATGATCAAAGCATACACTTTCTATGATTTCAACTCTTCTACATTTATTGAGACCTGTTTTAAAAGTCCTAACATGCAGTCTATCCTAGAGATTTTTCTTTATGCACTTAAGAAGAATTTGTATTCTGCTATCACTTGGGTAGCATGTTCTATAGATGTCTGTTAGGACTAGTTGGATAATAGTGTTGTTCAGGTCTTCTATTTCCTTGCTGATCCTCTGTCTAGTTGTTCAATCTATTACTGAAAATGGAGTGCTCAAGACTCTAAATGCTATTATGGAATCATCTACTTCCCCCTTTCAATTTTGTGCATTTTGGGATCTGTTGTTAAGTGCATTTATGTTTATAATTGTTTTGTCTCCTGAATGGATTGACTATTTTATCATTTAAAAAGTCCTTTTGATCTAGTAACAAATTTCATCTTAATGTATATTTTGTCTGCTATTCACATAGCTACTCTAGAGTCTTTTATTGCTGTTAATGGTCTATCTTTCCATTATGCATTTACTTTCAATCTATTTGTGTCTTTGAACCTACACTCTTGTGAGAAACAACACCTAGTTGGATATGGTTTTTTTATCCATTCTGGCATTCTCTACCTTTTGACTGGAATGTTTAGTCAATTTACACTTAATATAATTACTTATAATGTTGGATTTGTGCCTACAATTGGCTATTTGTTTTAGACAGGTTTTATGTTTTGTTTTTTCAGTTCTATTCCTTCATTACTACCTTCTTCTGTGCTAAATAAGTACTTTTCTAACTTAAAATGCAATTTCTGTTGTTTCTTTTATGCTATATCTTGATATTTTCTTAATTATTTCCCTGGGAGTTAAAATTAACATGTTAATTTGAAAACATCTCATTTGTATCAATGACAACTTAATTTTTACAGCATAAAAAAACTTTGCTCCAATATAGTTCAGATCCCCCCTCCTTTTTACTGTTATCGTATAAATCAAAACTTTATTCATTATAAGCTTATAGTTTTTTATTTATGTAGTTGCCTTTTAAATTAGTGTGCTGGTTTGAAAGGATGTATGCCCCCTAGAAAAGCCATGTTTTAATCAAAATCCCATTTCATAAAAGTAGAATAATCCCTGTTCAATACTGTATGTTTTGAACTGTGATTAGATCATCTCCCTGGGTGATGTGATTTAGTCAAGAGTGGTTGTTAGACTGGATTAGGTGACGACATGTCTCCTCCCATTTGGGTGGGTCTTGACTGGTTTACTGGAGTCCTATAAAAGAGGAAGTATTTTGGAGAAAGAGATTCAGAGAGAGCAGAGCAGAACAACATGGCCATGAGAAGCAGCGTCCACCAGCCAGGGACCTTTGGAGATGAAGAAGGAAAAAGCCTTCCGGGGAGCTTCATGAAACCAGAAGCCAGGAGAGAAAGCTAGCAGATGATGCCGTGTTCACCATGTGCCCTTCCAGCTGAGAGAGAAGCCGTAATTGTGTTCACCATGTGCTTTCTCACTTGAGAGAGAAACCCTGAACTTCATCCGCCTTCTTGAACCAAGATATCTTTCCCTGGATGCCTTTGATTGGACATTTCTATAGACTTGCTTTAATTGGGACATTTTTTCAGCCTTATAACTGTAAACTAGCAACTTATTAAATTCCCCTTTTTAAAAGCCATTCTGTTTCTGGTATATTGCATTCTGGCAGCTAGCAAACTAGAACAATTAGGAAGAAAAATGGATTTACATACTTTTATTGACCAATATAGTTATCTTGGCCATTGCCCTTTACTTCTTAATGTGGATTTTTAAAAAATTTTTAAATGCAATTTTACTGAGATATATTCACATACCATATAATCCATCCAAATTATATTATCAATGGCTATTAGTATCATCATACAGTCAATCAATTTTAGAAAATTTTCATTACTCCAACAAAGGAAATAAAAATAAAAAAGAAACCCAAAACATCCCATAGTACCTCCCCCATTATTATTATTATTTATCTCAAACACCATACAATCCAACCAAAATGTACAATCAATGGCTTTCGGTATAATCACAAAGTTAGGCATTCACCACATATGAGAACATTCTCACTTATTCCAAAGAAAAATATCCCATACCCCTTTATGCTCCTGTTCTTGACATTTAACTTTGGTATAGGGCCTTTGTTACAATTAATGCAAGAATATTACAATGTTACTGTAAGCTACAGATCTTAGTTTATATTAATTGCATTTTCCCATATTCCACCCTATTATTAACACCTTGTAACAGTGGCATATATTTGTTCTAATTTGTGTTTATATTTATACAATTAATCAATTAAATCAAGAGGACCATCATTGTCCACAATATTTTGCTAAGTTATACAGTCCATGTTTATTTTCTAGCTTTCCTTCTGGTAAGATACATGACTCTAGCCTTCCTCTTTCAACCATATAATCAGCTTTGTTAATTACACTTACAGTATTGTGCTACCCTCACACAGTATTGTGCTATCCACTTCCAAACCTTTACAGTCAACCTTATTCAATATTCTGTACTCTTTAAACATCAATTGCTCAATCCCTGCTCTCTTTCTATCTCCTGATAACCTATGCTCTAAACTTTAATTCTCAGAGTTTGCTCATTATACTTAACACATATTAGTGAGACCAAACAATATCTGTCCTTTCATTTCTGGCTTATTTCAGTCAACATAATGTTCTTAAGATCATCACATTGTTGCTTCTTTATGTGGATTTGATTTATTATATAATATCCTTTCATTTCAGTGTGAAGGACTTTCTTTAGTATTTCATGTAGATTAAGTCAGCTAATGAAGAATTCTCTCAGTTTTGTTATTTTTAATATTGAAAAGTCTTAATCCCTTCTTTTTTGAAGGGCAGGTTTCCTGGATATTGGTTGAGAACTTCATATTTTCATCACTTTTAAGATGGTGTCACACTGTCTTCTTAATGGTTTTTGATTTAGTTTTCTTGGCTGCTCAAGTAAATAATATCAATGAGATGGCTTTAAAAAAATGGATATTTCTTGGCTTATAGTTCTAAGGCTAGGGAAAATCCAAATCAAGGCATCATCAAGGCAATGCTTCCTTTCAAAAGACTGGTATTCAGGAACTGGCTGCTCATTATACTTGATCCTTGGCTCCTCTGTCACAGGGCACTGAACATGGCAACCTCTCCTGGCTTCTTCTCTTCCAAGTTCCTTTGAACTTCCCCTTCTCGCTTCCCCTTCTCTAGCTGTCTGCTTTCATTCTGCTTATAAAGAACTCTAGTAATGGGATTAAGACCCTTCCTGGGCCGGGTCACAGTGGCTCAGCAGGTAGAGTTCTCACCTGCTGTGCTGGAGACCTGGGTTCGATTCCCAGTGTCCGCCCATGTGAAAAAAAAAAAACACCCTTCCTGATTGAGTTTAGCCTCACCTTAACTGAAATAATCGCATCAAAAAGTCCTACTTAAAATGGTTCACACCCAAAGGAATGGATTTATTTCAATAACGTTTTTCTTGGGTACAAGGCTCCAAACAACCATGGTTTCTTATAAGAAATCACCTGCTAATTTTATTGAATATCTCTTGTACATTATGAGCCACTTTTCTATTGCTACTTTCAAGATTTTCTCTTTGGTTTTGGTTTTTACCATTTGACTATGATGTATCTAGATATGAATCTTTTTACATTTAATTCATTGAATGCTTAGATGTGCAGATTCTTTGTCACCAAATTCGGGAATTGGGAGCCAGCCATTATTTCTTTGAATATTCTATCAGATCCTTACATTCTCTCTTTTTCTGAGACTTCCATTATGTATGCATTTTTACAGTTGATGAAGTCTCATAGCTCTCTGAGGTTCTGTTCAGTTTTCTTCATGTTTCCATCTGTTCCTCACACTGAATAATTTCAATTGGTCTATCTTCAAGTTCACTGATTCCTCCTTTGGCCATGTGAAATCTATTTCTGGGTCCCTCTAATAAAAATTTTCATTTAAATTACTGTATTTTCAACAACAGTATTTTTATTTGATTCTTTTTAATAATCTTTCTATATTTATTTGATATTCCATATTTGTGGCACATCATTCTCATACTTTCCTTGAATTCTTTATACTTGCTTTTTATTAGTTCTTTGACCTTATATTTTTTCATAGCCAGAGAAATTTATTTTAAAATAGAAAGATATATACATTAAGTTTAAAGCAATTAAAACTTTAAATGAAAGAAGAAAAAGTCATTTGGCCCCAGAGAGCCAATGTGCAATGAGTTTTCTCAGGCATCTGAAATGCACTTGGGCACTGGCTCCTGTCCAGATAAACTGACCCTCCCACCTTCTGGGACCCCTGGCATCTGCCAGGCAAAGGGAACACTGTGGTGAGGGGTGCAGCCTGCCTCCACCCAAATGCTTTGCACCCAGAGATGCCACATGACACAAGGGACAGCACCCATGAGGCAGTTCTGGGACATGCAGGACAGAAACTGACCTGTTGTGAGGGATCTCCTAAGGCTGACCTGTCGTGAGGGATCCTAAGTGTCAACTGCACCTCCAAGAACAACATAAAGGGAAATGGGAGAGCTGCAAGAGAATGCTCACAAGGATTTTGGCAGAAGATATAGCTGTCCAGGAAATGCTACCCAAAGCTTCCAAAAATACTCAATGGACAATCAAAACATGTTCTTCACTTTAATATGGGTCAGAAATGAATGCACATGGCAGGTGGTGTTTCCAAGAGGCCACTCCACATTGACTCGGCACTTAGTCTATGTGGGGATTCCACCTGGGCTTTTCCTAGTATGACTTGCCAAACTCATTCACTCTGCTCCTATCCAAAGGATAAAGCTATCTTTGATACAGGTAAATAAGAAACACCACATCATCCCTGAAGAACATTCAGCCAGTGTGAGATGGGCATGGTGATGATGAAAGCAAAGACGTCATCAATGAAGGCATTGAAAGCCTTGTAGGTAAATGCCTTCCAGGGCAGGTGTGCCATCACCTTCACCTTGTATCTCACAAAGAGCTGGGGAAGCAAGAAGAGAAAGCCAAAGGCATACACTCTACTGATGAAGTTGTTGATTAACCAAGAGTACTAACTTTTATACTTGATGCTCAAGGGCACATAGATGGCAGAGCAGGTAGAGTCAGTAAGACAAGTACTTCATCGTCTGAGTGTGGTATTCCTCAGTTTTCCTTTCAGATTCATTGCAAGTGCCAAACCAAAATACAGGTCTTAGGCCTCTCCAAACAATGGTCATTTTCAATGCCTTTTTCACTTTTCATATCTTGATGGCTGCCCCATCACCAGCAGGACCAGCATTAGCAGGCTCCTCTGCTCATCAGGAGGAAGAGAAAGACCACCAGCATGCTGAAGCACTGCCAGAGCACTGCTTTGATGGACATTCTAATCATGGTCTTCTTTTTCTTCCAGAAATGGATGTTGCTTTTAAATGCCAGGAAATCAAACAGAAGGTGGAACATGGTGACAAAAAAAAAAGGTCAGAGCCAAGAACTACAAGTTGGTGTTGACAAAAATGTCCTTGACATTATCAGTGTCTTTCTCTGAAAGCCGGAACTGCTGCAGGGAGTACAAGGCATCCTGAATGTGGATCCAGAAGCAGAGCTTCCTTAGGGGGATCTTGTTGGAGGACATCGTGAGAGGCAGCTCAGGTGGAGCAACTGATGAGCAGCAGGCCCTTCACCCAACTACTCAGCTGGTCGATGAAGAGGATGGGGAGGTAGTGCACGGTTCTTCCCAACACGACCATCTTCGTGGACCAATGCATGCTGGCGGGGAGTTAGGTGCGGTCAAAACAAAATCATCCATCATCATGTTCAGGGTGGGTCTCGGCCTCCAGTGGGAAACAGGCTCATCCAGAGCACTGGTCTGCTCTGCCTCAGCTTTGATTTGCTGCAGAGCAGGCTACCCAGTGAGAAGACTGATTTCTTTGGGTTTGGGGACCAAGTAGGTGGTGAGAGGACTAAGTGTATCTGCTTCCCATCATGCCAAGGCAAAATTCCAGCACAGGGAAGGAAAACATAGGTATACAGTATCTCATTATTTTTTGTTTTCTTTGGTACAGAAACAGTAATTGTCCTTTTACATTTTGACTCCACATCCAAATCTTTTACATTCAATACCATCAACGTTGTTCTCAGCACCAAGGCTGTACTATGTGGTTGCATAAACAGCTGCAGTTTGGGCCTCTGTGCCAGGTAGAGCTGGATACAGTTACCGTAGCTAGTACATGGGTGGGTACAGATGATGCCGGACATGACCCCGCAGTGTGCACCACATACACCACGAACATGCCCACCACCAGGCTCATGAAGGCACTGTGGACACTCCAAACGGTGCCCCTGCTGGAGCGGCTACCATGCAGGACTGAGGGAGGAACAACCCATCTCACTGCTGTGGGCTCCCACGGAGCCCCGAGAGATGCCTTGGCCGCCCCGCCGCCACCACTGAGGAACAAACCTGATGCCGTGGGCCACCCTGCATGCCCCTGGCTGCAGACGCAGGCAACCCGTCACCCTTTTGATCTTACTTTAACAGCTGATTTAAAACTTTTGTCGAGTAAGCCCAACATCTGAGCTTCCTTAGAGACAGTGTCTTTTGGTTGCTTTTTCCCCCTGTGCATGGCCCATACGTTCCCTTTTCTTTGCATATCTCACCATTAAAAACAAAAACAACAACAAACAAACAAAAAAAGCTGGACAGTTTAAATAACAGTGTGGAAACTCTGGAATAAGCCACCCCACCTTCACTGAGATTTTTGTTGTTGCTGCTTTTGATATCATTTTTGAATTTGTTTGGTGACTTTGCTGGACAAATTCTATAAAGTCTATATTCTTTGTCATATTTGGCCATTGAAGTGTCCTCTTGCTTAGTTTTATAGCCAGCAAATGACTGGATAGAGATTTTCTAAAACACCTTGAAACAAGGTCTACCAGTTTTTGCCCAAGAGATCTGGATATGGGCGGTATAACACTCAGCAGGCAATTAATAGCTTCCCCTTAGTTTTTATTTCTTGCTTGCTCATAGCCTATAGTTAAGCCAAAAGTGAAAGAATAAAGACTTTGCAGTTCTACCCTGAATATGTGCACAGTCCTGCAACTGCACCCGCAAGTAGCTTTTTAGATCCCCAGGAATATATTAGAGCTTTTCAAAATCCCCTAAAGACATCTCAATTCCATCTTTTCCTTTCAATTTTTTTGGTCAGCCTCTCATGGGCCTACTGGTATCATTACTCAGTTAGCTGCAGTGTTAAATGACCGCCACTCTCAGGCAGATCAACTTCAGAAAAAGGAGATGTGGAAGTTGTTGTTGTTGTTTGAAAAAGGTCCTAGTAATCAGGCTTTCTGCACAGAGTGGCCTCTGAGTTGGATCAAATAAATACAATGCAAGCTCTGATAATGGAGCTTTTGAGAGAACATTCAGATAGCTCAGATTATGAAACTCTCTAGGGATAAGGCTTTGGTGGGGCTTCAAACCCATTCTTCCCTCTCCAGTTGCTAGTAGGTAGGTGCAAAGCTACCACAGAGCTGGAGAGAGAGAGAGAGGAAAATAGTGAAAGTTTAAAATGCCACAGCCCTCAGTACTCTTACTAAGGTATTTATAAAAACAATTTTTTTTTGGAATTTTTGCAAGCATTGATTAATTTCCAGGCCCATGAAAATGTTAATTTTGATAATTTTTGCTAGTTTATCATTGTTTACATGGAGGAATGGGTTTTCAGAGATCTCTCCTCCATGATTCTTTGTTTCTCCACTGTAACTTTTAAGCAATGTGTGTATGTAGTATATATTTCAAGATCGAGAAACTCATCAACTTCCAGTCTTGCTTCATCTCCATGGAATAATGTCTTTTACATTGTGTTTCAGGTTTGGATTGGTAGCTGAAGTAATGCCTAAATTATTATTTCAACTTGTAGTATAAAAATGATCCCTACAACTAGGGAATGCTGGTAAATGAGTTCTAGTCAATACAGTATGAGGTAAGGTAATAAAAAAAAAAAGTCTTGTCTTCATTCTAAAAAGAAGAATTGTCCCCTCCTCTTCCCGTTCCTCCTTCCTGGTGCCTAGAGTCAGAGAACCATCTCGAAGTATATGCCAGGCAGCCATGTGTTGAGGATCTGAGTCCTTTTGAGATGAGGATCAGCCCTGATGTAGCAGCTCTGAACCACTTAATGGAACGTTTATTGAGTGAGAAGTAAACCATCTTTTTTATTGGCCACACATACATGCACGTTTTAATGAACACACCATTTAACGAACACACCATTAAATGGGAACTGTAGCTTAAGCCAAGAATTTTACATCATCAGTCAACAAAACCAAAACATAATGTTCTTAGTGGAGATGATTCTTTTTATCTATATGTACTTCCTTCTTCCAAATAAAACCATCATGATCCACAGGCATCAACTTGTACTAGGGCTGCTACATTTGGTGTTGCCAGGTTCTGCACATTTCATCCTTTAAGGCTATTATTTTTTCACTGGATATTTTTGAAGCATAGCATATAATTTAAATTATACTTAATTGTAAACTTCTAGAGTTAGATGTGTACAGCTGTTTGAAGAGTTTTTGGACTGATAAGAAAAAAATTAACTCTCTTTCTCTTCCTCTCTAATTAAAATTCCATTTTGAGTTTTTCAAGTATATAAAATTTCATCAGAAATAAGAAGGGCACATAGGCAAGTAGTAGCTGTAGACTACCTTAGCATAACTTAAAAAAAGGGTGACAGCTCAGACACTGCAAAAAGAAGGATCTCACCAGAGCTGAAAAACTTAAATCCCATGTCACACTGTCCTTTTATAACTGGAATATACCATACCATTCTAGAAGAATTTTCACTAATAATATATTATTTTCCCATATCCCACTTGACTCTGACTTATTCTTACATTTTTTTTCCCAGTTGGTTCAAATACTGCATTTGGTAACAATTGCATTTTCTCACCATGGAAAACATAGGTTGACTTATTTTCCAAGCTGCCAAACCAAATAACATAGAGTGGGTTGGCTTAACCAACGGGAATTTATTGGCTCTCAGTTTTGAAGCTAGAAGTCCAAAATAGAAGTATCAGCAATGTAATGTTTTGCCTGAAAAAAAAAATGGCATTATGGGGCTGGTTGCTGGCTAGCCTTGGGTCCTTGGCTTTTCTGTACATGGCAGTGTCCTTTCCTTTATCTTCCAGGTTTCCTTGACTTCCAGTTTCTTGTCTCTTCCAATGGCTTTCCCTCTCTATGTCTGAATTTCATTCTGCTTATAAAGGATGCCAGTAATACAAATTGAAGCCTAATCTGATTCGGTTGGCAACACCTTAACTTAAGATAATATCTTCAAAAGATCCTATTTACAATGGGTTCATCCTCAGAGGAAAATAATTAAAATTAAGAACATTTTATCCTGGAGTATACAATTCAAGCTACCACAAAGGCTACACTGGGAAATCTAAAGAAAGGAATGGAATGGAACCTTTAACCCCAAACCACTCTAAAAGCTTCTTTCTGTTAAAATAATAAATTTGGGGAGAATGAGGTTTATTTGTTTTCCAATACAATTTCCTTTATCTAGCTGCAGTTAAGCGTAAACATACCCATTTGTAAGTGATGAAAATGAATTAGTTTCATATACATATCTTTCTATAATATTGTCTTCAGAGACCATAAATTGTTTATTTCTTAAGGTCTACATTGGTTGACGCTTTCATATCTTTATTATTGTTTCCATCTGTAGACTTTGAACTATTGTTTTATTTTTCCTGTATGGAAGTTTATAATGAAATTCTTCATTTAAAATGTTTCCATTTTATTACAGTATGACATGCACTACTTTTTGATGATGCGTCATCTTACCAAGCTGACAAATTTAAAAACATCATAGTGACTTCTACTTACTGGGCCAACCATTCAATGTTATCTATCTCTTTAGGTAAAAAGAGACTTATCTTCTGGACTAAAGGAAATTAAAGTGTGTAAGAGAAATACTGTTAAACTGGATACATCAACTCTAACTAAATGTATCAATTGCATATCAGTTCTTCAACTAGAGCAATTGAATTTAGCTACGATTGCAGATCTGTGAGACTATGTCACCTTTTGATCCCTCATTTTACTATTTTTATGACTTGAAAAGAAGCCATGAATAACTAAGTATGGCAAGTTAGGAGTGCAGAGACTTTCACACGCAATAATACTGCCCTGCTGTTGCTGATTCAAATAATTTTAGATCTGTAATAAGTCTTAGAAATGGTTTTTTCTGATCCCTGTTATTTAATGACAATATCTATTCTTCTAATATTTTTTCCTTGCCACTATCATGGTTCTGTATTTTAAAATAATTCCTCAAAAGAGAAATCTAGCTGAAATGCCAGTCCTTTGATGTTATTTTTTTCAGTTTTGCACAAATATTTAAGTACTGCCTTTAAGGAACTAGGTAGTTTTTATAGAGTATAAGATCTAGAGCTTAACATCTTCACTCAGTTTCAGTTTTTTATTGAGGGTAGCTCTATGTATTAGCTGATATTTCAAGCCAGTAGGATGAAAAAACAAAACAAAGAAAAGATTGAGTGGTTTGTTTTTAATGATCAGACAGGGTGTGCTATTCATATTAAAACTTTATATTCTGAAAGCCTAATACCAATAATAGCACTTTTACAGATAGTTTTGCCTTTAGAAATATTCTTGCAATAAGTGTTTTATAACTTTGTGAAATTTTTGAAACGAAAAAGGCAACTCTCATCTCCTTCCTCTTTAACCAAATATATTTCTAAGTATATATTTTCATAAATAAACAATATAAACTATATTAATAAGGGAATATATTTAGATAACTATACAGACAATTTAGATCAAAGTATTCTTTCTTAAAATATTTAGAAAATTATAGGAAAAGTGGTTAATTTTACTTGATAGGTGCCATAATATGTAATAGAAAGATGTTTCTATTGAAGACAGTGATAATAGTTGCTTGTCTTAGGAAAAAGGATGTCCATTCATATAGTCATTTCTTCAAAAAAAAAAAAAGATTTTTAGTCAGCTACCATACCAGACACTCTTCTCGGCCTAGAGATTAAGCAGTGAATGTAGAATGCCCTTACCGTGAAGGAGACCCTGAGAGAATATATTTTCACATAAAGTAACAGTCCTGACTTCATTGCCTAAAAAAGCAGCTATTGTACTTCTCAGTCAACTAATGAAATGACTAGGGTATGCAGACTTCACACATAGCAGAAAATTCCATTGATAGCATTCTAATGAGCAAATAACAAATTATGTTATATATTGCATGCTAGTCATTAAAATTGAAAAGACCTGAGTTCCTGACCCTACAATTCTTTAAGATATTTGAAAAGACAGAGGGAAAATTGGGTAAGTGGATTGAGCTCTTTGAGGTGCACAGCAGTCATAGTTCTCGACTAGCCTTATTTCCATAGCATATCAACATGCCATGCCCATCAGAAAAAGGTATTTGACTTCGTTTTCTCACTCCTGTAGTGATAAAATCTATTTACAGCAGGATTATCTACTTTTCCTGAAACATCTCAGGTATGTTCCATTCTCTAAGCCTTTGTATTAGCTGCTCTTTCTGTCTGGAATGGCCTACCCCTACCCCCAGATAACTGAATGGTTTAATTCTTTATCTCGTTCAAGGTTTTGTTCAAATGTTACATTCTCAGTAGGACTACTCTGACCACCTGCTTAAAATCTGGGCACCCTCAATATATGTCAAACCCATCATTGTTTGATTTATCTCTGTACATTTATCAATTTTAATAGACTGTAACATGTTTATTTTTATAATTCATCCTACCTCACTTCCTTTTAGAAAAGAAACCTAATGAGAGCTAGAATTGTTGTCTCTTTTGTTATATACTGTACCCTCAATATCTAGAACAGTACATATGTCTGTCATATAGTGGGCCCTCAATAAACATTGTTGAATGAATTTTTGAACAAATGAAACTATCATGAATATAAACATATTCTCACTGTCTTCTAGGCATATATTAATCACTGTACATAATACACTTGGACCTGAATTTTTTTTCTCTTGCAAATAAATGATATCTCTGAGTAAAAGAATTATCATATTTTTGTTTTTTCTGTACCTACCAAAGTTTCTAACTTAAAGTTGTTGGTCGATAAGTGCTAATAGAACTGACATCTTTCTTAAGATAACAAAAGAATATTGGTTACATAAATTCAAGGACTATATAAATCAATGCAATTAGAAGAGTCGCTCTGTAATGAAATATCATTTAATTATAAGACGCAAAATAACATTACCCTCATTTTAAGTAAAAATTATTAAAGTAAACCAAAAAAATTAAAAACAAAGTATAATTTGAAAGAAAATATTTTCATGCTGCCATGCAAAGTTTTCCTCAATTGACTTCTTTAAATGCTTCCTGAGTGCTTTTCAATGTTGTGATGCAGACCCTCACCAGCAGCATTTATTTTTTGTACTCTAGAATTGCCAATATCTTATCAAGCCTTCTGGATTAGGTTTTCTACTGAATGATAGGTTGCTCTTATGAGCCCTAGCATAGCCCAATCTTACAATTTCATGGATAATAATATTGATTGCAAAATGGGGAAAATCAACAAAGCAAAATTTAATAATCTTAAATAAAATAAAGTTTTAAAGTGATCTCCGCACAGAATGGGGAGTTGGACTGGATGACCTTCTCATGGCCTAATGAATTTTCTTCTTCTCCTTTACTAGCTCATTGATTTTTCTGTTTTGGTTAGCTCACTTTGATTGGATTTGTTCTCAAATTCCTTTTATTTTGCCTGTACGTTCCACCTTCAATTGTCGCTAATTTAACTCTTATTCTTTTTTCTCTTGTCAAGTTTATGGTCTTATTTCTCAGAAGAGAACGTCAATTTGAGCTACATGCTGATAAGCGGTTCAACATTAACCCACCACATAAGTTAAACAAAAATTAGGTAAAGGCAAAAACAGGATCTTCAAACATATTATGAATCTATTTTTAATGAAAGTTTGCCAAATAATTTGTCAGATTTTCTCCATAAAGTAGCAAATTTATAATCTTTGTTTGCAGCCTTTTATTTTGTGGTGGCCAAAACAAAGACGTATGTGAATGAACACTCCTAGAAAAATGTTTGTTTCTGAGATGTCTTCTCAGTTTTTAGTATGTTGTGATACCTGGAAAACCTACGTTTCTATTTATTTGGTTAATTACAAATTCTTAAATGTCTAAAATGTATACATAGTGATCAGTGTCATGGTCAAAAGAACAAAATCTGCATACCAAAGTAAGTACAGCTGTTTTTAAAACTTTCTACTCAAAAACTCTAGGAAGCACCTCTGGCACCACAACACTTCATCCTAAGAATGATGCTATCCTTCCTTGAACTTTGGGGTTCTTCCCTATCCTCAGGCCTGGGACACCAGAGGAACTGTAAAGTCTCTATACAATACTTTGACTACATGTGTGTGTGTCATTTTTCTAGGAAGAAGATATATTAGCCTTTATATAATTCTATAAGCATTCTATATTCCTGCAAAATGCATGCACCCTGCCTCCTCTTCTTCATAACTCAAAAGCAACCACATTGTGCTACCCTGACTTCCACTAAGCAAGTTTCAGATGTTTGTCAAGTTCAAGTGCTGTATTTATTGAAGAATTTACCTATTAAGAATTTAAGATATTTAAAAACATGGTTGCATTATATTTTAGGTGAGTTACTTTTGACAATAAGGTTTAGAGTGTTCTGTTCCGACCCTACTTGTACATAGCCCCTATTATTTTATTATGCAAAACTGCACAACACAGTGATTATGTTTAGGAGAACATATCACCTTAGAGTAGAAATAGAACAAATTAGTGCTTTCCCTAATCTTTTATTTTTCCTTTTCAATTTATATATAAAATTTAGACACTTAAAGATATGTAGCAAGTTTACTATGTTTTCTTTCTACAAATTCAGATAGATGTGGGTATGCATAGAATAATGATGAGCTATTAGTCTTCCTTAGAACATATTTTAAAGTTTATTAGTGTATACAACTCACCTGAACACTCAGTTTTGGTAGGATTTACAAAATGAACTAAAAACTATTCTAAAGCTGTTGGGATGCTACTAGTAGAATCTCTACTAACAGCATAAAAAGATGTGAAAAAACTTATTATATATAACAAAAAAAGTGGGATTTTTCATGTTGGAAATTATAGTTCTGATCCCATAAAGGATTGTAAAAAAAAAAAAGCTTTTTGTTTGTAAAATTACACAGAATCCATTTTCAGCTGTTTTTCCTGGTAATATTTGTTCCAGATAGATGTCGAGGCATTGAAATTAACCCACATCCTGGATCCTTGAGATATCAAAGACAGTCTTCAATATTACATAGGGAGGAGAGAGGCAGGGAGATTTGGACAGGGAGAGCAGAATGGGTCTGATTGTCTGTGAGCTCCAGAAGGGGCTGGCGGCAGTGCAGGGAAGTTCTACAGACCGGAGTTTGCAGACTGTCCCTCGTCTCCAGTCTGTCCTAGCGGCTGGTGGGGGGAACCTCACCATAAGCCTGCACAGCATCAGTGCCCACGCGAAGCCCAGAGGTGTGCCTAGCTGTCCACCTCAAAAAGCCACACTCCCTGGCACTGCTGCCGGTTGCCCCAGCAGGTGCCCCTAATAGCTATCCCAGTGGGTGCAATGAAAGGCAGAGCCACTGGGCACCAGGCACTGCCACTGGCCCACGCAGCCCCCACCCGTGCACCTGGAGCAAAGCCCACCACTCATGCCATCTTCCTAGCAGGCTGCAGCGGTCAGGGAGAGGTGGACCTAAGGGTAGGAGGACCTCGGGAGTGTCACCTGCTGGGAGGAATCGGTAAGCGCAGCCTGGCAAACTCCCCACATGCCTAGTTGGGTTTTTTAAAATATATTTTTCTATATTTTGGTTTTATTATTATTTATTTCTTATGCTTTTCTTTTTCATACTTTAATTTTATTTATATATATTTATATATTTTATTTAATTTTTTTTTATTTTCTCGCTCATCTGTTGGCAAAACTTTGAGTTCATTCCAGATATACCTTGGGGTGTCTCCTTCTGACTTCAGGGCCTACTATTGCTGAGGTGTCTTTTTTATATTTTTTATTTTATTCTTATTTTGGGTGGGGGGGATTCATGGGCCAGGAGTAGAAGCTGGGTTTCCAACGTGGCAGGTAGGCAGGCACTCTGCCACTAAATACATGTGCACATCTGCCTAGCTCTTTTAAGAGACCCTAAAGTAGAACTATATCTCCTGCATGAGATCTGGGCTTGGTTTGATGGGGCACAACTAACAAACCAAGTACAAAAGGGAACCTTCAGTGCAAAACCAAGTAAATACAAATCTTTCAGCAAGTGAAGGAAAGTAACTTGCAAAATAACCTTATAAAGATAATCAAATGTCCTGGACACAGCAGAAAATCACAAAACATGTACAGATCCAGGCAGAAATGGCTCAGTCAAATGACCAAATCGAAACACTTGTGCAAACACAGAATATGAAACTGCCAAAGGATATTCATAAAGAAACAAAGGACATCAAGAAGGCACTAGAACAGCATAAAGAAGAATTTGAAAGATTAAGCAGAAAAATAGCAGATCTCACAGAGGTGAAAGATACTGTAGACCAAAATAGAAATATACTAGAGACATATGATAGCAGTTTCAAAGAAGCAGAAGGAAAAATAAGTGAGATAGAAGACAAAACAATTGAACTAGAATGCAAAAACAACAAATGGCAAGAAATATGGGAAAAATGGAACTGGATCTTGGGAAAACGGATAACAAAAGGTATATAAATATAAGAATCATTGGTGTCCCAGAAGGGGAAGAGAAGGATAAAGAAAGGGCTGGGAGTTTAGTTAAAGATATAATTGGAGAAAACTTACCAACCCTTACCAAAGACATAAATATGCAAATTAAAGAGGCCCAACAAATCCCAAATAGAAGAAATCCAAATAGGCCTACTCCAAGACACATACTATTCAGTCTGTCAAATGTTGAAGAGAAGCACAAAGTCCTGAAAGCAGCACAGTGAAGTGATCTACTACATTCTAGGGGGAAACATAAGACTGAATTCAGACTACTCAATAGGCATCATGGAGGCAAGAAAGCAGTGGTATGATATATTTAAGATCCTAAACAAGAAAGGCCTCCAGCCAAGAATTCTTTATCAGCAATATTGTCTCTCAAAATTGAGGAAGAAATTAAAATCTTCAAAAAGACTGAGAGAACTGGTCAACAAGAGACCTGCCCTACAAGAAATACTGAAGGGAGTCCTGTCAGCTGAAAAAAATAAGACAGGAGATGGAGGTCTGGAGTAGGGCACAGAACTGAAGACTATGAGTAGGGGCAATTTAAAGAATAAAGAGAGAGAGAGAGGGAAGAGAATATAAAGATCTGATAACAAAAATTAAAGGATAAGATGGTAGACTCAAGAACCATTTTTACAGCAATAACTTTGAATATTAATGGACTAAACTCAGCAATTAAAAGATACAGAAAGATACAGAATTAAAAAAAAAAACATCTATATGCTGTTTACAAGAGAAGCATCTTAGACCCATGGACACAAATAGATTGAAAGAGAAAAGGATGGATAAAGATGTTCTATGCAAGCTGTAACCAAAAGAAAGCAGGAGTAGCTATACTGATATCAGATAAAATAGACTTTAAATGTAAAGACATTGTAAGAGACAGAGAAGGATACTTAATATAAATAAAAGGGACAATTCACCAAGAGGAAATAACAATCATAAATATTTAGGCTCCACTCAAGGAGCTCTAAGTACATGAGACAAACACTGACAAAACTGAAGGTGGCTATAAACCGTTCAACTACAATAGTGGGAGATTTAAATACAGCACTCTCCACTACATAGAGAACAACTAGACAGAAAATCAACAAGGAAATAGAGAACATAAACAATGTGATTAATGAATCTGACTTATCAGACATATATAGATCGTTACACTCCAAAACACTTGGATATACCTTCTTTAGTGCATATGGAAAGTTCCCCAGGATAGATTCTATGTTGGGACATAAAATAAGTCTTTATAAATGTAATAAGATTGAAATAATCATAGTACTTTCTCTGACCACAGTGGAATGAAGCTGGAAATTAATAATCACTAAAGAATCAGAGCTTTCACAAATGTATGGAGATTAAACAAGACACTCAAATAACCAATAGGCCAAAGAAGAAATTGCTAGAGAAATCAGTAAATATCTGGAGAAGAATGATAAAGAAAATTCAACATATCAGAACTTAAGAGATGTGGCAAAGGCAGTGCTGAGAGGAAAATTTATTTCGCTGTGCCTATATTAAAAAACTAGAATGAGCAAAAATCAAGGCCTTAACTGCTCATCTTGAGAAAGTATAGAAAGAACAGCAAACTAAACCAAACAAATAAGAGAAATAACAAAGATTAAAGCAGAAACAAACAAACAGGAGGACAAACAAAAAAGCAATAGAAAGAATTAACAAAAGCAAATTAGGTTCTTCTAAGAAAATCAATAAAATTGATTTTATTAATCTATCTAGACTGACCAAAGAAAAGAGAGAATACAAATAAACAAAATAAAAAATGAGAGATATGTCATTACCATGGATTCTGAAGAAGTTTAAAAAATCATAAGAGAATACTATCAACAACTATATGCCAACAAGCTAGACAACTCAGATGAAATGGACAAATTCCTAGAAACATACAAAATAGCTATACTGACTTGAGAAAAAAATAGATCTCAACAAACCAATTACAAGTCAAGTAATTCAATCATTCATCAAAAACCTTACTACAAAGAAAAGCCCAGGGCCAGATGACTTCACAGGGGAATTCTAGTAAACATTCCAAAAAGGACTAACACCAATCCTGCTCAAACTCTTCAAAAAAAAACTGAGGAAAAAGGAACGCTAACTAACTCATTTTATGAAGTTAACATCACCATAATACCAAAACTGGATAAAGATGCTACAAGAAAGGAAAACTGCAGACCAATCTCCCTAATGAACATAGATGCAAAAATTTTCAACATAATACTAGCAAATTGAATTCAATATGTTAAAGATTTATATATCATGACCAAGTGGGATATATACCAGGGATGCAAGTGTAGCTTGGCACAAGAAAATCAATCAATGTACTACAGCGCATTAACAAATCAAAAAGGAAAAATCACTTATCATCTTGATTGATGTTGAAAAAGCATTCAACAAAATCCAGCATTCTTTTCTGATAAAAACAAGTCAAAGGTAGGAATCAAAAGAAATTTTCTCAATATCATAAAGGCGTACATGAAAAACCCACACCAATTATCATACTTAACAGTGACAGATTGAAAGCATTCCTCCTAAGTTGGGAACAAGACAAGGATGCCCAGTGTCACCACTATTATTCAACATTGTATTAGAAGTCCTAGCTAGAGCAATTAGACAGGAAAAATAAATAAAAGACATCCAAATAGGAAACAAAGAAGTAAAACTTTCATTATTTGCAGATGGCATGATTCCATATTTAGAAAATCCTGAAAAATCTATGACAAAGCTACTTGAGTTAATAAACAAATTCAGCAAAGTGTCAGAATACAACATTAATATATAAAAATCAGTAATGTTTCTATACACAAGTAATGACCTATCTGAGGAGACAATTATGGAAAAAAATTCCATTAAAAATAGCGACCCAAAAAAATCAGGTCTCTAGAAATAAGCCTAACCAGGGATATCAAGGACATATGCACAGAAAACTACAAAACACGCTAAAATAAGTTAAAAATGATATAAATAGATGGAAACACATTCCATATTCTTGGATAGGAAGGTTGAATGTCAATGTCAATTGTATCCAAACTGGTCTACAGATTCAATACAATACCAAACAAAATCCCAACAGACTTGTAAAACCTAAGTTATCAAATTTATTTGGAATAGAAAGAGAGCCCAAAATAGTTAAAGATATCCTAACAAAAGAAGAGTGAAGTGGGAGGACTAACACATTCTGACTTCAAAGCTTACTATAAAGTCTCAGTGGTCAAAACAGCACGGTACTGGCACAAAGACAGAAGTATCAACCTACGGAACTGAATCAAGAACACGACCACCAAGTCTATGGACAACTGATCTTCAATAAGGCCTCCAAATTCACTAAACTGGGCAGAATAGTCTTTTCAAGAAATTAGCACAGGAGAATTGGATATCAATAGCCAAAGGAATGAAAGGGGGCCCCTACATTACACCCTATACAAAAATTAATCCAAAATGGATTAAAGACCTGAACAGAAGAGCGAGTACCATGAAATTTCTAGAAGAAATTATAGGGATACATCTTCAAGATCTAGTAATGGGAGACAGTTTCTTAAACTTTACATACAAAGCACAAGTAGAGAAAGGAAAAATAGATACCTTAAAATCAAAAGCTTATTTGCCTCAAAGGACTTTATCAAAAAGGTAAAGAGGCAGTCAGCTCAAGGGGAGAAATTATTTGGAAACCACGTATCAGATAAAGGTTTGATATACTGCATATATAAACAAATTATACAGCTCAACAACAGAAGAACAAATAATCCAATTATCAAATGGTCAGAGGATATGACTAGATACTTTTCCAAAGAGCAAATACAAATGACTGAAAAGCCCATGAAGAGATGTTCATTTTCATTAGCTATAAGGGAAACGCAAATCAAGATGACAATGAGATATCAGCTGATACCTATAAGAATGGTTTCTATTAAACAAACAGAAAACTACAAATGTTGGAGAAGATGTGGAGAAATTGGAACACCGATTCACTGCTGGTGGTAAATATATAATGGTGCAGCTTCTGTGGAAAACAGTTTGGTGATTCCTCAGAAAACTAAACATCAAGTTGCCCTATAACCCAGCAATACCACTTCTCAGTATATACATTTCAGGAGAGCTGAAAGCAGTGGCATGAACTGACATGCACACCAGTGTTCACAGCAACACCATAATTGCCAAAAGATGGAAACAATCCAGGTGTGCATCAGGAGACTAGTGGATAAACACCAGGGGTATATACACCAGACGGACTATTATGCAGCAGTAAGATGAAATGAGGTCCCGAAGCATGTGATAAAATGGATGAAACTTGAGAACAGCTGAGTGAAATAAATCAGACACAAAAGGGTAGATAGGTATGGTTTTGCTATTAGGACTCTGGTAAAGGTAATCTTAAAGGTTACACTGTATAATATAGCAAAGCTAGAGCTACGCAGGAACTACAGATGGGGGAAAGGTTACCCAAAGAGGCTGAACTTAAATGCAAGGGAACGGACAGAAGTGATGGTAACTAATTAGTGGGGTTAGAAGTAAAGTTGATATATTGAAGGTGATTAGATTGACGGGGGATGCATAGTACCATGTTTCCCACTGATCAAATCTAGTTATAAATAATTCTTTCATGAATTATTTCAAAGGTTTGATATTGAACAAAACATCAATGGTGGAGGGGTGTAGGGGGAAAACTAAAAATGCTTACTATGGCCCATAGTTAGCAGGAAGATGGAGACAGTACCACAGCACTGCCATGGGCAATTAATTGGGTGGGGGGTGGATAAGACATAAGAGGTAGTTTTGATTTGATATTTGGTGAGGCTATGTTTGTCAGTTCTTTGTCTTTATGAACCAATGAAAATTGTCTAAAATTGAGAGTGCTGCTGATTGTACAACCAAGTGAGGATATTGTAAGACATGGTTTGTTTATTTTGGACATTATCCAGGATGCCCAATAGAGGATGAAGCCAAAGGATATAATGACTGGGAAGCACAATGGTGAATGGTAATACATTTATATGATGGAATATGGCGCAGCTACAAAAGGAAGGCCATCAAGAGGAATGCAACAAACTGAATAAGCCTTGGAGACAATGTCTTGTGCAAAATGAGCCAGAAACAAATGACCAAATATGCTAAGGTCTCCTTCAGAAAATACTTAGAAAAAAATTGGAGCCTAGATTTTTTTTTTTTTAAACTTTTTATTAATTAAAAAACTTAACAAAAGAACATTAATATATCATTCCATTCTACATATACAATCAGTAATTCTTAATATTATCATATAGTTGCATATTCATCATTTTTTAGAACATTTGCATCGATTTAGAGAAAGAAATAAAAAGACATCAGAAAAAGAAATAAAACAATAATAGAGA